>JAGDQO010000604.1:0-80420 GCA_018342035.1 Solanum appendiculatum
ATGAAGTATACAACTAAAATCAATTTTATAACACATGATTTTTAATTGGTGTGAAGTTTAATTATTTTTTAGTGTAAGGTTTTCATTGTGGTTAAAAACAAACTGTACACTAAACTTAATTCACAATATAAACCATTTAATATACTCATTTTTTAAATTAAAACTATAAAATAATGTTTTAAGTGTAATGATTTATAATAGGTATGCAATTTGATTATAGTTTGGTGTAAGTAGTTTAAAAAGGGACACCAAGTTAACCCAAAATATACATAATTTAATATATTCATTATCTTTTTTGTAACTAAAATATATAAAGTTGAAGAAAGAGAAATAAAAAGAGATTTGTCCAAAAGAATTGAAACGAAATTGAAGAGAGATAGAGAGAAAAATTATTTTCCAATAGTATTTGTATCAACTAAGAAATATGCTTAATAATGAGAATTCTATTAATTATATATAATAAATTCTCACTCCAAAAGAATTAGGCACCAAAATCCAAAAAAGTTAACCAAAAAAAGTGGCTACTCAAATTGAAATTGGAAGAGAGAGAATCATTATACCTAGAAAGTAACAATGGAAGAGATGAGAAGGTAGACCAATTAAATGGTTTGATTTCATTGAAAAGGAAAGTAAGAGCTTGTTTGACATTGCTGCTAAAAATTACTTATTTCTAGAAGTATTTTTTAAAAATGACTTTTTAGAAAAATGCTTTTTAAAGAAAAAGAAGCAATTTGTGTTTGGCTAATTATTTGAAAAGTGTTTTTCATAAGCAAATTGTGTTTGACTAATTTTTTCTAAAAAATCTTTTGAGAGTTAAATTAGGAAAAAGGGCAAGTATCAATGTACTTTTAATATTAAGATTATTTTATAGAGAGAAATTATTTTAAACATCAATTATAAAAAAAATTAATAAAATTTTATTTTTATTAAATTAAAATGTACATATTCAAATTTTCAATTACTATTATACCTTTTTTTGGGAGGGCTGAAATTTTTAATTGTTGTTTTTTGGTAATCTTGCAAAAATATTGTTGTTACTTTTGTTTTTCTAATTTTGCCAAATAATACGTAAAACAATATATAAAATATAAAATAATAATATGCAAAACGTAAATAAAATATATAATTTATTATATAAAAATAAAAAATAAAATTATTAAATGAAACTTAACCAAACTTATTAGATATGCTAATTAATTAATAAGAGATATATTGGTAAATATGTATATATGGAAGAGATATTTTAGTTTTTTAAAAAATAATTTTCTGCTTCTTCTTCTACTTTTTTTAAGAAGTAGAAATTTTTATCTTCTTCCCAACGACATAAAAATTGTTTCTGTTTCCATTTAAAAGCAGTTTTATAGGTTTGCCAAACACTTATTTTTTTTAAAAAAAATTGTTTTTTCCCTGAAAATAAGTGTTTTTGACCTCCAATAGCAATGCCAAACAGGCTCTAAGAGAGAGAAAATCTTTAATTAAAGAAATGTATCCCATTATAATTGTGTTTGAGCATTCAAAAATAAATACAATAAATTATGAGTCTTATAAAATCAGCAGACTAACTCAAAAAATAGCAACTAAAAACATTTATTTTATATATTGTTATGTTTATAATTAAAAATTTAATGTTATAAATAAAAAAGAGTAGATTTATGGTCTTAAACACAATATTCTTGTCATTTAAGGTCTTAAACACAATAATTGTCTATATGTTGCTTGCCGTACTACTTAATCGATACATCTCACTTGCTTTAATTTTTTTTCTAATTGCATGCTATTTGCTTCTTTTAACAGCTGACTCAAAGAGAGACTTTTTGTTTTAACTTTATAGAGAGACCTTATTTTTTTTAGTTGACATAAATAAATTGAATAATTATAACATTCTTAGCGTAATCCTACATATGAAGTATGAAGATGTAAGATTTATGCAGACATTATGAAGTAAGAATGTAAATAATGTAAATTTTCAATGAATAATATATAATATAAAGTTAGAATAATAAAAGCTGACTCAAAAATTTAAAAAGTTTATATAATGATATCGAAATAGTGTTGCGCTGAGTTTGATAAGTTGATATAATGATATTAAAATAATGTTGATTAGTTTTAGTGCTTGAAGTTTGAAGAAGACAACAAAAAATAAATTTGATCCTTTTATAAACACACAACAATAGATTTTTGTATAATGTAGACGGTTTGATCATTTGAGAGATTTTCATGTAAGAATAATATCTTACTTATGACCCAAGTAAAACCATAAATAACATTTAATGAAGAATAGATCTCGTCCGTACATCGGTTACTTGATGGACATACCGGATTAAGTCTTAACCTCTATAAATTGATCCTCCCTCCACCCATTAGGGTTACCACATACTCTCTACATTATTTTCATCGCTCTCTACATTATTTCCATCGCTGATGGTTGTGGTAATGTAAAGCTAGGGCAAGGAGGTAGAAACCAATTTACGACTAACCCATCCGCTTCTCTCTCTGTGATGATGTCTTCCGCATCAGGTATGTGCACCTAACGATCTCTATGTAAGATTATCGTGTTCAAAGATCCGGATGTGTATTAAAGTATTTAAACTTACATGTGGTATCAGAGCCTGGATAGTTTGAATTGATAATCTTTGTATATTAAACATTCTTCATCGTGCAAATAAAAACTTTATATTATTATATCTTCTGTAACTAATTAAAATAAGTAGAAAAATTTGTCATGGGTATAGCCTACTGCTTGTTATTTTGTCCAATCACAGAAGATATAAAAATGCTACTGTTTGCTATTTTGTCCAAACATTACACGCATCAGCCTGCTGTTGGTTATTTTAATAATTTGTGATTAGCAACACTTTTAATGAGAAAATTTCTTGTAAGTTTAATTTTGTCCAATCAAATTATTTTCAAACATATCGTTAGATCCTTTTGTAGTAGAGTAATTTTGTGTTGTACTATTTAAGGTGTTTGGACTCTTAAGTTAATGAAGTGTTGTTAGCAAAGTTTAATTTGCACATATTCTGAAAATCTTAATCTTTCCATAATGTAATAATAATTATATTTTATTTTAGATTGTGTAATAAATTAAAGTGGTCGTTATACTAAGCAATCAATAATATGTGTATACTTAGTGCAATATAGTTTGTTAGTCACTAAAGTGGCTAAACTAGAGAAATTAACGTCTACACACATAGTCTTTATGATCACTTGATGCGTGTATTATGTTTCTATAGTTTGTTAGTCACTAAAGTGATCAAACTTAAATGTTTAAAATTATTCATATGCACAAAATTTTATGATATTATGTGTGCATTTGTATTCATATAGTTTGTTAGTCACCAAAGTGACCAAACTAGTATGGTTAAGAAAAATATGCATTCATAAATTGTCATTTATCCATGAAAGTTAATGAAATGCCTATATATTGAAAATAAATAGATAAATTGACTTTCATTATTGCTAGAAATTAAGAATTTACCCAAAGGTGAATCAGTCATTCTACGAATAGTGAATATTATAAGGTAAATTAATATTTTCAGTCAAACACATATTGTATATCCAAAGATGTCGTATATGTTTGATTAAAAATATTTAATTGCCTATTAAAGATAAAACTACCATTTAAATTATGATAATGTGTCGTAGTATCTACCCAAAGGAGAAATACGATATGCCTTTATCGTTTTACTGAATTCACATTATTTTCTGATTGTGAGCATGCATATCTATTTTACAGTTATTCCTCTTCATTCGCATGCTTCGTCTGTTAGTGTGTTCAATGGATTGAACTTCTTTTAATGGAATGAACAAGTCCAGTTCCACTTAGGTGTGATGGATCTTGACTTAGCACTGCTAAATGACAAACCTGCTGCCATTACTTATAAGAGCAGTGAGGATGAGAAGTCTTTTCATAAATCATGAGAGCACTCTAACAGATTGAGTCTTATGTTCATACGAATGACTGTTTCTAACAACATCAAGAATACTTTTCCACAAACAGAAAGTACCAGGAAATATCTGAAGTTTGTGGAAGAACGTTTTCTTTCTACTGATAAGTCTCTCGCTGGTACATTAATGGCTAAACTCACGATCATGAAGTTTGATGGGTCACGTAGTATGCAAAATCATATCATCAAGATTACTAACATTGCAGCAAGACTTCAGACCTTGAGGATGAAAGTGGATGACACCTTCTTGATTCAGTTTATTCTAAACTCATTGCCTCTTGAGTATGGACCATTTCAAATTAACTATAATACTATTAAGGATAAGTGGGATGTTAATGAATTGTCCAGTATGCTTATTCAAGAAGAGTCAATACTTTTGAAACAAGAAGGTCATTCTATTAACCTCATGGGTCAATGAGCTGGTAAAGGACTTAAAGTGAAGGCCAACACGTTTAAAAAGAAAAGAGTACCTGATAAAGCTTCACGGATGCTCATAAGGAACTCAAGGCTGATGTGTGTCGTTTCTGTAGAAAGGAAGGACACTATCAAAAATATTACCAGAAACATAAAGCTTGATTTGAAAAGAAAGGTACATTTAGTGCTATTTATGTTTCAAATCAAATGTAGTAGAAGTTCTTAATAATACTTGGTGGCTTGATTCTAGTGCAACTACTCATGTATCCACTATGTTGCAGGGATTTAATACGATCCAAACTACAAATCCAAATATGGATTTTTTGTTCATGAGAAATCTTATGAAGGCTCAAATTGAAGGCACATACACTTATCGATTGATCTTGGAGACTGGACATCACCTTGATCTATTACAGACTCTTTATATTCCTTCAGTTTCAAGGAATTTGATTACTCTTTCAAGACTTAATGTTTCTGGATTTGATTTTAAGTTTGGACATGAATGTTTCAATTAATATAAGAATACTTTTTTATGGTTCTGATGTTCTTGTTGATGATTTATATAGATTGAAAATCGATAATATTTTTTCTTAATCCCTTCTTACTACTCATCAAAATGTTGGAATTAAACGTAGTTCACTGAGTGAAAGTTATGTTTACTTGTGGCACAGACGTTTGGGTCATGTATCCAAAGAAAGATTAAAAAGATTAGTAAAGAATGAAATTCTTCCAAATCTGAATTTTACTGATCTTGATGTATGTTTGGATTGCAATAAAGAAAAGCAAACTAAGCATACTAAGAAAGGTGCCACAAGGAGCACTCAACTTCTTGAAATTATACACACTGATATTTGCGGACCCTTTGATATTTCATCTTTTGATTGAGAAAAATATTTTATCACCTTTATCGATGATTTTTCATGTTATGAATTTATCTATTTGTTGAAAGAAAAATCTCAAGAAATGGACGCTTTCAAAGTATACGTTAATGAGGTTGAAAGACAATTAGATAGGAAAGTGAAAATTATTAGGTCAAATTGAAGTGGTGAATATTATGAAAAGTATAACGAATCAGGACAATGTCCAGGTTCATTTGCAAAATTCTTCGAAGAACAAGGCATACGTGCACAATATACTATGCCAGGAACATCTCAATAAAGTGGTGTTGCAGAAAGGCGTAATCAAACACTTATGGATATGGTTAGGAGTATGATGAGTAATTTCTCATTACCCAAATTATTATTGATGTATACTCTTGAAACCGTTGTATATTTATTAAATAGGATTCCTAGTAAAGCAGTTTCAAAGACCCCTTTTGAACTGTGAGCCGGAAGGAAACCTAGTTTAAGACACATCTCATGTTTGGGTTGTCCAGCGGAAGCTAGCGTTTATAATCCACATGAAAAGAAATTATATTCTCGAACAGTAAGTGGTTACCTTATTGGTTATCCAGAGAAATCTAAAGGGTATAGGTTTTGCTGTACAAATCATAGTTCAAGAATTGTTGAAAATGATAATGCAAGATTCATTGTGAATGATGAAGTTAGTGGGAGTGTTGAACGACAAAGTGTGGAAATTAATGAGGTAAGGGTAAATATTCCATTGCCCCCGCACCAATAACAAATGTTGTTCCTTTTGTTTAAGAACACTTTAATAATGTTGAACAACATTTGGGTGAAACACTTCAAGAAGAAACTAACTCACAAGTATCTGACGCAAATGAATTACAAACAGTGCCATTAAGAAAATCTCAAAGAGAAAGAAAATCGGCCATTTCAGATGATTATGTGATTTATTTTCAAGAGTAAGATTTTGACATTGGACTTAATAAAGATCCGATTTCATTTTCACATGCCATAGAAAGCACTGAGTTTGATAAATGGATTGATGCGATGAAGGAAGAGTTAAAATCCATGGAATACAACAAAGTCTGGGATCTCGTTCAATTGCCAAAAAGTTCAAAAAGAATCAGGTGTAGATGGGTCTTCAAGACCAAATGTGATTCAAATGGTAATATTGAACGATATAAAGCCAGACTTGTTGCCTAGGGTTATACTCAAAAAGGAGGCATTGATTAAAAAGAGACCTTTTCACTGATCTCAAAGAAAGACTCATTAAGAATTGTCTTGACTTTGGTAGCTCATTATGATTTAGAGTTACACCAAATGAATGTGAAAACTGCCTTACTTAATGGAGACCTCGAGGAGGAAGTTTATATGAACCAACCAGAGGGTTTTGAAATTAAAGAAAAAATCAAATGATATGTAAGCTAAAGAAGTTGATATATGGACTCAAACAAGCCTCACGACAATGGTATATAAAATTTAATGATACCATAATATCTTTTAAATATAAGGAGATTACCATTGATCGGTGTATATACCATAAGATCAGTCGAAGTAAGTTTATATTTGTTTATCCTGTATGTTGATGATAATTTACTTGCTGCTAATGATTTAGGCATATTGCATGAGACGAAAGACTTTCTCTTTATGAACTTTGAAATGAAAGATATGGGTGAGGTATCTTATATGATAGGGATAGAAATATTCCATGATAGATCACAAGGATTATTGGGACTATCTCAAAAGGGCTATATCAAAAGAGTTCTAGAGAGATTTAAGCTGAACAATTGTTCAACAAGAATTGTTCCTATTCAAAAAGGGGACAAATTTAATCTCATGCAATTCCCAAAGAATGATGTAGAACGAAAGAAAATCGAATCAATTCCTTACTCTTCTATTGTTGGAATTTTGATATATGTTCAAACTTGTACAAGGCCGGATATTAGTTTTGCGGTCGGAATGCTAGGAAGATATCAAAGTAACCCTGGAATTGATCACTGAAAAGCTGCAAAGAAAGTCTTGAGGTACCTGAAATGAATGAAGGATTACATGCTCATATATAGGAGATCCAATCACTTAGAAGTTACTGGACACTCGAATTCAGATTTTGTTGGATGTGTTGACACTAGAAAGTCCATGTTTGGTTACTTGTTCCTATTAGCTGAAGGAGCAATATCGTGAAAGAGTGCTAAATAATTTTTTATTGCTACATCCATAATGGAAGAAAATTTTGTGGCATGTTATGAAGCCACAATTCATACATTATGGCTGTGAAACTTCATTTTAGGACTTGGGGTTGTCGACACCATTACCAAGCCACTGAAAATTTATTGTGATAATACTGCAACAGTATTCTTATCCAAGAATGATAAGTACTCCAAAGATGCCAAACATATGGAATTAAAGTACTTTGATGTCAAGGAAGAAGTTCAGAAACAAAGAGTGTTACTTAAGAATATTAGAACTGATCTTATGATTGCTGATCCATTAATAAAGGGCTTACTACCAAAGACATTTAAAGAACATGTTCAAAGAATGGGTCTTGGTTGTACTTAAGATTGATGTATTTATGATGTTTTGACACTTTGAGCTCAATAATGTGTTTCTGATATACATTAATGAATCTCTTGTTTCTCATAATGATGTACACATTATTCTTTTGAGATATTACAAGATAAGTTTCTATGAGACATTATTGTGGACCGTAATGTTATATGTTTTATAGCTTATGAACCTAGTATAATAAGTTGCTAATGTATTAGTATATGGAAGGAAGTATGTAGCATAAAATTATGTATAGCCGCCATAACTCGCATTAGTAATTTGTCATACTGTGGTATGTATGATGGACATTATAAAAGAGATTTATTGTATGCGCAACTAATGTTTATGAAATATTAATGTTATATGGTCATTGGACCAAGTGGGAGAATGTAAGAATAATATCTTACTTATGAGCCAAGTTTACTTATGACCCAAGTAAAATTATAAATAACATTTAATGAAGAATATATCTCGTCCATGCATCGATTACTTGATGGACATACTGGATTAAGTCTTAATCTCTATAAATTGGTCCTTCCTCCACCCATTAGAGTTACCACATACTCTTTACATTATTTCTATCACTGATGACTGTGGTAACGTAAGGCTAGGGTAAGGAGGTAGAAACCAATTTACGATTTGTGATGATGTCTTTCGCATCAAGTATGTGCCCCTAACGATCTCTATGTAAAATTATAGTGTTCAAGATCTCGCTTTGTATTAAAGTATTTAAGCTTACATTTCAAATATTCAATAATGAGAGAATAAGAGAATAAAAAACATAAGTATAAGAATAATAATGTTGGTTCATGATAATCGTGAGAACATAAATGATGCAACAAAATAGATAGCCAAATAAGAAGGGATGCTACAATCAATTAAACACTATACTATTTTCCAATTATTATAGCGATCCCTATATTAAATGACATAAAAAATATTATATTTTCTTCCACAAAAAATTCTTTTCAAATATTTCAATACATGAGATTTTTGCAGAGATACTTGCATTTGAACCCCTTCAGTTCTCAATGTTGGGAATAATCGTGTTCTGTTCCACAATGAGTCGAGCTCTCATGAACCATACTCAACAGCCAAATGAGCTAGATCATTCATGTCGTCTGCGTGGACACGACTAGCCGAAATATGAAGATCAATAAAGCTATAGCTTTCCGGCTTCTGTATGCACGCCAAGATAATCTCTTCTTTTTCATTGTTTCTGAACAAAGTCATTCGAAGATGCTCCCTCTAGCTCTTGCTGAGACATATTTCTATCTTTGCAATGATTCGATAATGATGCATATACTACTCCCCTTGTCCATCCAAGCAACACATATACTATATGGAATAAATGGAATGAAAGATGCTTCGAAGAGAAAAGAGAGACGATTTATACTTTCAAATGTAAATGTATCACAATTTGTACTATTATATGAAATTAAGTTTCATTCTATGTACGACAGACTTGCTGGACTTGTTGGAATCTAAATATGTACTGTAATACAAGTCTAGATCCATGTGTACCATTTTGGTACTATTTATCAATAAAAATGTATCGAATAAGTGATTTTACTTACATTTATGATTTTTGACATATATCTCATGTTTTACATCTTTGAAACCTAGATATGAAGAGGAAACCCATAGACTCCTGATGTTATTAGCAACTGGTTAGGGAGGAGGATGAGGTAAAAAACTCAATCACATCTTGTGCATCATATGTGCCTGCATATCATAAAAGATTACGTTTTCAGCATCACCATAAAACATTTCAAGATTAATACTATATGTATATAATTGTACTTTGGCACAACTATATTTTATTAAGGTTTTCGACAACACATGTTATAACATCAACTATTTTTATAGTAAAATTTGTCGTTTTGCAGAGAAATTTCATATTTCATGTTCACTTTCGAATGATACAAAGTGCATCTCTTTTCACACGTAATATGAAATATAATTTATTTGACCCAGAAATAGATGACAAACTACAATACAAGTATATAATTTTATCATGTTCAAATGCTAAAACTATCTTTACTTCATATACACGTCAAAATAAACAATCGAAGGACTATTCAAAAGTTAATTTTTTTTAAAGAAAAACTAATAAATTAAAGTCTAAATAACTGCTGCTTCTTGTTTCCTGTATTCTCAAAGCTCCAAATATTTCATATTCTTACTCACTAACTAGGATGGTGTTATTGGAATGGAGTTGAAGCTACTTTCATCAACTCCTGAAAGAAAAAGTTATAATTCATCAACACGCACTTTAGCATGTACATAATATATAAACGATAGAATAAAAACAAATAGTTCTTTACCGTAAATGGTGTGGCAGAAGCACAATTAGTGTTCTCAATAAATTCTTGATAATATTCTGGACATTGTTGAAACTGCTGATAAATTATACGATAAAATTTGAAAGAGTTTTGTTAGTTGAAGAAGAAGGTACATGAAAAGTAAGCCAGCTGACGTAAGCTATTATAAAAAAATTACCATTGTATGAGCCTCGTTAGATATTGTTGTACCTTTCTGCTCGGCTTCAATATTATAATTTGAACTGCACATAAAATTTTAGAAGTTATAACAACAATAACTCGCAATAGAAATAATATGCATTCTGTAAAGTGAAATTACCTTGTTTCCTTTCTCTTAAATTTCATACTTTTCGTTTGCCTTTTTTGTTTCTGAAAAGTAACTTTTTTTGTATTTGGAAAAGAAACTTTTTTGATCTTTTGAGTAACTTCTAGAGCACCTTCATTCTCAAAGATCTCGAACGCCCTTTAGTTGCCGCTACTGGAGGGTCAAGCAGAGTAGTATCTTGACTTTGTTCACATGAGTTTATTTCACAATATTTTTCATATCTTGACCACCCGATATACAATCTTCCATAGATTCATAAGGAAGTTCATCAAGTTCTTCACACAATTGCAATAATCTTTGATGTGCAAATTGATAATGTTTTTCAGGCCTAGTATCTCATTCAGATAGCCCAATAGAATGCATCATAATGTTATTAAACCATAAAGTAGAAGATTTCAAAATTTTTGTTTCATTTGAAGGATCAATAGCTCTTTCTTTAATTGCATTTCTACTCCATCGATCTAATAAATAATATGTTGGAAGTGAGTGAATTTGTTTCTTTATAAATACCATTAGTACATTTCTACATAGAATTCAAATGAACTCAAATTTGTGGCACGAACAAACGGCTCTTTTCAATGCAAGATCCAAACTAACAACGTATGCCAGCCTTTGTCTTTGAAGCTGATGCACTTTATAGATGTTTATTCCTCCCTTAACCTCAATCTTTTCAGAGAAATTTTTTGAGATTGAATTAGTTCTTTTTGAAAAATATAAAATATCTTTCTTGTATATTCCTTAGCTGCTTCATCCTTCATAAGATACAAAGTTTTCAAGATAGGCCTTGAATATTTTATCTTGTAATTCTTCTCCCTTACTTCATCATATCTAGCATCAATAACCTTATCATATTGCACCACAAATACACTCATTTGTGTACTAGAATTCAAATAATCTTTAAAAAAATTGTTCAAACTCCCACTTCTTTGACTTGTTGACATGCCTACACAAAAAGTAGTACACACATATGTTGTTATCCAATTTTCATGAATTTCATATATTCTCTACAATCAACTGTTTTCTCCTAAATTATACATCTCCATTATTTCTATCCATATTGTTTCAAATTCCTCAAGAGTGGTTGTACCATGAATACACCAACTAAACTTGCTACTAAAATCATCATACGGATGATAAACATGACTTAGATATTCTGGAATCTTCTTTGTTGTATGCTGTCACGACCAAAAACCGGGTGTGATGACACTTGTCCTATCCCACCAGGACAAGTTAGCCTAAAACCCAACAAGTGGAAGAAAATAACAGAATAACGAAAAAAAAACTGAAAGGCGGAAGCCTTCATCTATTAAACCAAACCCAAGTCTGGTTGTCACATGTACAAGCATCTATTACAGAATTCGAACGTGGAGGTCTACACACAGCCTTCTCCGCGAACGTGGTCAAGCCTCCGCGAATGCGGAGAAGCTTGCACCAGAACTCAGATGACAGCAAACCAGCAATTTCACAAGTCTCCGACTGGACCATCGAGATTCGTTCGGAACCCCGTGCACACAAATCAGACATGCAAACCCACTAAACTCGACGTTCCAGACTCAATGGAACCGTCAGATTTTGGATTCGAGGTCTCCTTGACCCAGAACCCGATAAAGCGCCTCAAAACTAACTCAAGCCTCAACAACTCAAAATAAGCTCAGGGACCTCAAAAATTCAACCAAGGCCACTCCTAGGCCTAAAATCATCCCCAAATCCGATGGAGCTGTCGGAATCGACATCCGAGCATCGAATCTCCGAATCTTGAATAAAGTCAACCATATGATCAATTTTCCACAATTTTCCAACTTAGGTCTCAAATCCACAAAACAGCCCCAAAACTGACCCCATCAACTCTCCTAGGCCAAAACAACATTTCGAAACTGATAGAATCGACAGAATTCACATCTGAGTGCCGAAACTCTGAATGACCTCTAAAACCACAAATTGGCAACTTAAGCCATTACAAATCAAAACTTTTCAAAACATCATTTCTACTCATACTTTCACAAAACCAACTTCGAAAACATTTCAAACATGACTCGGGGCAACTCTTGGGAAGGGCAAAACAATCATTTTACTAAAATTACCAAAATTGACCTTCAGGGTCATTACATTAACTACCACTAAAACCATGTTCGTCCTCGAACATAAATAAAAGAAAGTACCTGAAGCCTCGAAAAGCTGAGGATATCTAGCACGAATGTCAGACTCGGTCTCCCAGGTAGCCTCTCCAACTGAACGGTGACCCCACTGCACCTTCACTGAAGCAATCTCCTTGGTCCTAAGCTTACAGACCTGTCTATCAAAAATAGTTGTAGGCTCCTCCTCAAAAGTCAAATCAGGACCCAATTCCACAGAATCAAGGGCAATCACATGCGACTCATCCGGGATGTACTTCTGTAGCATAGAGACATGGAACACGGGATGCACCGCCGACAAGCTAGGTGGTAGGGCCAACCTATAGGCCACCTCACCCACCCGGTCTAAGATCTCAAACGGGCCAACAAACCTAGGGCTAAGCTTGCCCTTCTTCCCGAATCGCATAACACCCTTCATGGGTGATACTCGGAGCCAAACATGGTCTTCCTCCATGAACACAAGATCATGAACTCTTTGGTTGGCATAACTCTTTTGCCGACTCTGAGCAGTCAACAACCTACTCTGAATCACACGAACCTGATCCATGGCATCTCTAAGAAAGTTGGTGTCTAAGGAATCCATCTCCGACGAATCAAACCACCCAATCGGTGATCTACACCGTCTGCCATACAAATCCTCAAATGGAGCCATTTGAATGCTGGAATGATAACTGTTGTTATAGGCAAACTCTGCTAGGGGCAAATGCTGATCCCACCTAGCACCAAAGTCAATCACACAAGCACGGAGCATGTCCTCAAGCACCTGAATAGTCCGCTCAGACTGACCATCAGTCTGAGGGTGAAAGACTGTGCTCATGTCTAGCCGAGTACCAAACCATGCTGTAAAGCTCTCTAGAAATGTGAGGTGAACAAGGAACCCCGATCCGAGACTATAGATACTAACTTCTCCACTGTATACTTCACCCGAACTGGAATGAAATGAGCGGACTTAGTCAGCCTATCAACAACCACCCAAATAGAATCATAATCACCGACGATGGTAGGAAAACCCACAACAAAATCCATAGTGATCCGCTCCCACTTCCAAGTAGGAATGGGCATCCTTTGAGACATACCTCCTGGCCTTTGGTGCTCACACTTGACCTGTTGACAGGTCAAACATCTAGATACAATATTTGCAATATCTCTCTTCATACCACACCACCAGTAGTGCCGACTCAGATCATGATACATCTTCGCGGTCCCCAAATGAATAGAATATCTAGAGCAATGAGCCTCCTCTAGAATCAGTCTAATAAACTCGCCCACCTTGGGCACAAAATCCGGCCTCCGATCCTCAAAACTTCATCGGAATCAAGTGTAGCCTCCTTGGCTTCACCTCTCCTCACCTTATCTCGAATAAGACACAACTTCTCATCCTCGAACTGGTGCTCACGAATCTGCTCAACTAAGGAAGAACGGGCCTCAATGAATGCAATCAAATCACTGCTCTTCTCAGAAACCTGCAACCTGACAAAACTGTTGGCTAACCTCTGAACATTTCTAGCCAAGGGCCTCATATCAACACTGATCCAGCGAGACTATCCATACTAGGATTATTCTTACTCAAAGCATCGGCCACCACATTGGCCTTCCCTGGATGGTACAAAATGGTCATATCATAGTCCTTTAGTAACTCAAGCCACCTGCGCTGTCTCAAGTTCAGATCCCTCTGACTGAAAATGTACTGAAGACTCCGACGAACGGTGAAGACCTTACAATGAACCACATACAAGTAATGTCTCCACAACTTAAGCACAAACACCACCGCGGCAAGCTCTAAATCGTGAGTAGGGTATTTCTTCTCATGAGCATTCAACTGTCTAGAAGCATAGGCAATAACCTTCCCCTTCTACATCAACACACCTCCCAAACCAACTCCGGAGGCATCACAATATACGGTAAAACCCACACCCTCCTCGGGCAAGGTCAATACAGGAGAAGAAGTCAACAAAGCCTTGAGCTTTTGAAAGCTCGCCTCACACTCATCGGACCAATGAAAATCTACAATCTTCTGAGTCAATCTAGTCAATGGCGCTGCAATGGTGGAGAAACCCTGCACAAACCGCCGATAGTAGCCTACTAGCCCCACAAAACTTTGAATCTCTGAAGGAGTAGTAGGCCTCGTCCAACCCTTCACTGCCTCAACCTTGGCTGGATCAACCCGTACACCCTCCTTGGACATCACGTGTCCCAAGAAAGCCACAGACTCGAGCCAAAACTCCCACTTGGAGAACTTGGTGTACAACTTTAGCTCCCTCAAGGTCTGAAGTACCGATCTCAGATGACGGACATGATCCTCCTCGATCCGGGAATATATCAGGATATCATCAATGAACACAATCACGAAGGAGTCCAAATACGGATGGAATAATCCATTCATCAACTCCATAAACGCCGCAGGAGCGGTAGTCAACCCGAATGACATCACCAAGAACTCATAGTAGCCATAACGATTCCGAAAAGCTGTCTTAGGAATATCAGATGGCCTAATTTTCAACTTGTGGTAGCCGAACCTCAAATCAATCTTAGAAAACAACGCTGTACCCTGAAGCTGATCAAATATATCATCAATGCGAGGAAGAGGGTACTTGATCTTGACAGTTACCTTGTTCAATTGTGTATAATCAATGCACATCCTCATAGAGCCATCTTTCTTCTTAACAAAGAGAACCGGTGCTCCCCAAGGGGACACACTAGGGCGAATAAACCCCTTGCCCAACAAATCCTGCAACTGATCCTTCAACTCAGCCGGAGCCATACGATACGGGGCAATAGAAATGGGCTTAGTGCCCGGTTCCCAGTCAATAGCAAAATCAATGTCCCTATCCGAAGGAACACCAAGAAGATTAGTAGGGAACACATTGGCAAACTCCTGAACCACAGGAATGAACTCCATGGGAGGTGGCTCCACACTAGTATCCCGAATAAAGGCCAAATAGGAGAAACACCCTCTATCAATCAATCTCTGGGCTCGGATGTAGGAAATTACCTTACTAGGGTAAGAACCACTAGTAACCTTCCACTCAACCCTCGGAACATCAAGCATCGCTAGGGTGACTGTCTTAGCATGACAATCCAGAATCGCATGATAAGGAGAAAGCCAATCCATACCCCAAATCACATCAAAATCTACCATCTCCAGAATAATCAAATCTACCCAAGTGTCATACCCAGCCAAAGAAACAGGACACGATCGATACACTCGATCCACCACTAAGGGCTCACCCACGGGTGTAGAAATATGCACAGGCACAAGCATACGATCACATACCAAATCAAACTTAGATGCAAAGTAGGCAAACACATAGGTGAAAGTAGACCCTGGATCAAATAATACAGAAGCATCTCAATGGCAGACTGGAACAATACCTGTGATGACTGCATCAGAAGACCCAGCCTCGGGTCTATCCGAAAAAGCATAACATTGAGCCCCTCTACCACCACCAGTCGGAGCCGCAACTCTACCTCCACGCTGAGCCACAACTCCACCATCTAAAGCTCCACCACCCCTACCAGCTAACTGACCCCTGCCCTGACCTCTAGCCGGAGGCACTGAATCTCTCTCTGGAGCTACAGAATAAGTACGCTGGGCCCTGAATGAGTTTGAAGAGGACACTGTCGCATCAGACGACCCGAATCCCCACAAGTAAAACAAGACCTCGGAACAGTGATCTGCTGTGATGATCCAGATGAAGTACCACGGCCACCCTGGCCAGAACCATGAGAACCACGGGGCACCTGTTCCCCCTCGACCGCTGGCATGTAGGCATGAACCAGCCTCTGACGCTGAAAGGAAGTACCACCTCTCTGAGAAACCTTGCCTCCAGATGAGGCATCAGAAAACTGACCGCTAGAACGAGCCCTCTTGGAGTCTCCAAACTCCTCCCGAACCATCAACTCTGCCTCCTTGGCGATACTCACGATGGATTGGAAGGAAGCACCCTCACGGGATGATCTGAACACATACGATCTGAGGGAGAAATTCAAACCCCTCACAAACCTGCAGACCCTCTCCTTCTCATCAGGAATCGCAGACGCGGCATGACGAGACAGCTGACAGAAACGCGCCTCATACTTAGCAACTGACATGCTACCTTGAGTCAAACTCTCAAATCTCAGCCTGCTCTCCTCACGCACACTCCAAGGAATGAAACGATCACAAAAAGCACTGGCGAAAGCATCCCACTCAACTGAAGGAGACCCCACCGGCAGGGACTCTGTCCAAGACCTCCACCACTCCCTCGCTGGCCCACGGAGCTGAAGAGCAACAAAACGAACACCCCTCGCATCTACCATCCTCACTGCCCCAAGTATCTAGCGGCACAAAGTCAGAAACTCATGAGCATCATCACTCTTACCACCATGAAACAGGGATGGTCTCATTTTCTGAAACCTCTCATAACACTTCTGATCTTCCACTGTCAAAACCATATCCGAATCCTCCTGTGCAACAACAACCGGCACTGGAACCAAAGGTGGCTGACCCACCGGATCCTGAACAATTGGAACCTGATGCTGCTCTGGGGTCTGTGCCCCTGCTCTGGTCTGTGAACCCTGAGGTGTGCCTGTAGCACCCTGAGTAAAACTCTCCATCACTCCCAACATCCTCAATAAGGTCTCCAAAAAGAACGGTGCTGAGAAACTTGGAGGAGCTTGACCCTGGCCACCCTCAATCTGTGGCTCTAGAGAAACCTCTCGACCACGACCTCTAGCAGGTGCCACTCCTCGGGCATGGCCTCTACCACGTGCTGCTCCGTGAGCACGGCCCACAACTCGGGCTCTACCCCGACCTCTGACTGGGGCCTCAACTGCTGCCTTGGGGACTGCCTCCCCTCCATCGCTCGAAACTGAAGCTCTGGTCCTCGGTATCTGCCAAAACAACACGCGACACTTAGCACAAGCGATAGAACCATGCAGGATAAGAGAAAATGAAATTATAGAAGTTTCCTAACAGTCTTCATAGCCTCTCGAAGATAAGTACAGACGTCTCCGTATCGATCCTCGAGACTCTACTTAGACTTGGCTTGTACACGTGAGACCTATGGAGACCTAGACTCTGATACCATTTCTCATGACCCAAAGTTAGGTGTGATGGTACTTGTCCTATCCCACCAGGACAAGTCAGCCTAAAACCCAACAAGCGGAAAAAAATAGCAGAATAATGAAAGAAAAACTGAAAGGCAGAAGACCACAAAACTTCAAGTCTCAATGTTTGTGTCTCAAAGAAAAACTGAAAGGCAGAAGACTTCATCTATTAAACCAAACACAAGACTGGCTGTCACATGTACAAGCCTCTATTACAGAATTCGAAACAAAACTTCAAGTCTCAATGTTTGTGTCTCAAATAGAACAAACATAAGTAAAAGGTCGAGAGAGGAATTATCGGCATCAACAGCTACCTCTCTAGTATCCTCAACGAGCCTCGGAGAAGGGAAGAGAAGCTAGATCACGGTCCTGGCTCGGGTCCTACACAAGTGTAGAAGCAAGGGTGAGTACCAAACAACACGGTACTCCGCAAATTAACAAATAAAATGAAGCAAAGCTAAAAGAATCACGAAACCCCGACTTCCAACCGAACCTCCAATAACTACAGCCTGCACAAAAATTCAGCCCAACCTAACAGAGTTCCAAGTCATAGATCAAATGATACAAATCAACAATAGATCCTCAACAAATCAGTAACATATCAAAAATACGGTTCCACAACAGTTCAATAGCAGTCCACTAACAAATCAACAAGGAAGTTCAACTCAAATATCAATGAGTCATCTAAGAATCATAAGGCACAACATAGCACCACAATAGCAAGGATCAGACAATACAATGCAATGCAATGCCATGTCATGAATGCATGTATGTCCTGTGATACATATCCGCTGAATATCAGACCAGAACCCATGAGGGCCACACATGGACCATGTATCCACAGGAAAAGACCTCAGCACCTCATATCGCCGGTAGAAACCTCGGCATCACATATCGCCGGTATAAACCTCGGCATAACACACCACCGACAGAAACCTCGGCATATTCATCACTGGCCTCACATAGACCATATATCATCAAAGAGTCTCATCATAGTGTCTCAGAACCAATGCACACAAGCGTTTTCACACAAATAATGAGAGAGAGATAGTGTTCACAATCACAACGCAATTCATATCAAGATAAATCACGTCACACTATCATCCATATATCAATAGGAACAGTCACAATCTCAATATTCTCAATATATATATATATATCAATGATGTCAATTGCCTAGTCTCCATTTCTCTAACCCTTTCATCACAAGTAGGGTCAACCGACTAGCAAAAGTCTCAAGTCTAGTCCCATAATCAACAATGAGCAAAAGACATGTTCAACACAATTATAATCACATCGAGACTATCATGGCAACACAACAAGCCTTCAATAATATCAAGTCCATGGCCCAATCACACATTGGCCTTTCACATAGCACATGAGCCATTTTATTAACCCCGCCGGTTATTATTAGATTGATTCATGTAAGAATTCACCCAATACCTCAATCCCATTACTCCTTAACGCAATCAAGTAAGGAAGTCGGAATTCTAAAAGATTTACAAGGTTTTAAGAGTTCACTTGCGTTAATCGAATCGAAATTAATCAACAATCGGAGCTTTTCCCTTTCGTGAGCAATCCAAAGCAACACAATCTATTCAAATATAAAAATCCAATCACAATTCGGGTCTATCAATGCCAAAAACATGAAATTCAGAAGGAAAAGATGAAACAACACAAAACTCCGATTTCGAAACGGAACTAGAATTCAAAATTTCTTTCATAAAAGTCATCCTCAATATCATAGGAACTCAATGGTGAAAAACCCATTTGAAAAGGAAGCTCAAACAACCCTCAATTTCCATTTTTTCTCTCAAATTTTCGGAGTTCCATCAAAACCCCCCAAAAACACACTTAAAATCCCAAATTCCAATTCAAAATCATGATATATACATTGGGTGATCAAGGCCAAGGGTTAAAATTACTTACCCACACTGATTCCCAAGAATTTCCTCTTCAAAAATGGCCCAAGAGAGCTCCGAAATCATGAAAATGGCCAAATTCCCGACTTTACACTATTCAGGTAAAAAATGACCTCCACGAACGCGGAGCACTTACTCCGGAACACGGAGACCAGCTCTCACACACTCCGCGAACGTGGAACCCCATCCTCGAACGTGGAGCTCAACCACCCAATACTCTGCGAACGTGGAGACCAAAACGTTGCCAGGAGAGCTAACACTTCGCGAACGCGGGGGTTCCTCAACGAACGCGGAGAATAAAGTCCCGACCCCCTGTGAAAGCGGCCAGACCACGCGAACACGGAGCTCTACACACAACTTTCTTCGTGAATGCGGTCAAGCCTCTGCGAATGTGGAGAAGCTTGCACCAGAACTCAGATGACAGCAAACCAGCAATTTCACAAGTCTCCAACTGGACCCTCGAGATTCGTTCAGAACCCTGCACACACAAACTAGATATGCAACCCCACTAAACTTGACGTTCTGGACTCAATGGAACCATCGGATTTTGGATTCGAGGTCTCCTTGACTCGAAACCCGATAAAGCACCTCAAAACTAACTCAAGTCTCAACAACTCAAAACAAGCTCGGGGACCTCAAAAATTCAACCAAGGCCACCCTAGGCTTAAAATCATCCCCCGAATCCAACGGAGCTGTTAGAATCGACATCCGAGCATCGGATCTCTGAATGTTGACTAAAGTCAACCATATGATCAATTTTCCATAATTTTCCAACTTAGGACCTCAAGTCCACAAAACAGCCCCAAAACTGACCCCGTCAACTCTCTAGGCCAAAATCCACATTTCGGAACTGATGGAATCGATAGAATTCACATCCGAGTCTCAAAACTCCGAATGACCTCTAATACCACAAATTGGCAACTTAAGCCATTACAAATCAAAACTTTTCAAAACATCATTTAACTCACACTTTTACAAAGCCAACTACGGAAACATTTCAAACATGACTTGGGGCAACTATCGAGAGGGGGCAAAATAGTCATTTTACAAAAGTGACCAAAATTGACCTTCAGGGTCATTACATGTGCCACATACAAAAATGATGTTTACTGTTAGGAAATATCTCTGCAACTGCATTTGTTATAGTAAAATCTTGATCTGTTATGATTGTATGAGGTGCAACTCCGAACATTGCCTCTTGCCAAGTACAAAGTAACCACTCAAAAGTGTCTTGAGTTTCATTCAGAGTAGAGCACAATCAAAATAAAATAGAATGATAATGATTGTTAACTCCAGTAAATGGAACAAAAGGCATCTTATATTTATTTGTCAGATATGTAGGATCAAAAACAACTAATTTCCCAAAATTCTTATAAGCAATCCTAGATCTAGAATCAACCTAAAAACAATTAGCTAAATGAACATCTACATCAATTTAAATTGCATAAAAGAAACCTGAATTTTCAGATTGACGCCTTTGAAAATATTGTAGCATTAATTGTGCATCTCGTTTTTCAAGATCTTTTTGTCTTCTAGTTTGCAAACAATACTGGATATCTTGACTTGTTAAATTCTGTCGATCTACACCCCTAGCTTGATTTATCAACACTAACGCTATTTTACTTGGACGAACTGCAGAGTTATCAAGTAAATCCATAAGATTCTTTTGGGCCTCGATTTTTTTCTGTTTCACCGCAAGAATTTTTGACTATTTTGAGATGCAAGTTAATGATTGTGCTCAGCAACAAGCCTACAAACAATTCAATTACTTTTTTCTTTCTTCGACATATATAACAACACTTTGCATCCTTCTCTGATTTCATCTCATGGTTTATTACTTTCTAAATTTTTCTTTGAACGAAATCTTTGCTTTGAACAGACAAACTCTTGACCAATTGTTGATTTATCTTTTCTTGATTGAGTCATACGACCTCGACGCACACTGAAATCACTACGATGAGCATAATCAAGATAAAATTTAAATGAATAATCAAGTGACTAAAGCTCCTTACCGATATAGGGGTCTCTCGAATTTCCAACTCCTATTTCGAAAACAATCTACCTTGTTTCTTCCATATCACTTTCTTCTAATAGAACTTCAACTTCTGTATGTTGCTCATCTAAGTTTGAGTTTTCCATTAATGCTGCAAAATACATTTATGAATGTTAGATAGCTTACAATTATGAATCAGTCTATTTATTTATTCAACACTTCCTTTGTAAAATATATTCAGTAGTGAAAGTTCAACTAATAAGATTTCTTCCCAACAACCTGAAGAGTAGAGCAAAAGAATTGGAGACGATATGACAACACTTCAAATGCAATAATCACCTCTCTCGACGCTATATTCACCTATTTTTAGTGCATTGATTTTTTTTCCTAATGAAAATGTATCCAAAAGGTACTTTTTATGCTTGTAAACAAGAAAAACTATAAAATTTGTTCTCGTGACATACCGTCACTACTAGAAATTAGGCCTACGGCAACGGATTTTTTAGCAACGCTTAAGAAACCGTTACTATAGAGGGTCTATTGCAACGGTTTGAACCGTTGCCAAAAGGATAGGGTGTTTTTGATACGGCTAGGTAATAAATCCGTTGCCACTGTGTAAAAACCATTGCGATAGACTTACATATTGCAACGGGTACAAAAACTATTGCCATAAAGTCATCTGTGGCAACATTTTATGCGACATTTTTTCTATTGGAACGGTTATTAAATCCCTCCATAATTTCCCTCTCTTATTTTGGCTAAACCCGCCAAACAATTTTCATTCTATTTTATTTTTTATTAATTTCTTAAATACAATTTATTTTTCTCTCTATCAGATATCGATACAAAGAAGGCAAACATAAACATATTTCTCATCCATTTCTCATCTCTTTAACAAGTAGAACGTACAGAAGTTGTTGCCCTTCTTCTTTGACCTAATTTTTCATCCATTCATGGAAAGCTTGTGGTAAGCATGTGGAGTTTTGAAGGGATATGAATCTTACGGTAAGTTCTTCATGTCTTTAGTTTTAGGGCAAACATAAACCCATCTTTTTCTTCAAATCTTAACCCATTTCTCTTTTCAAACCTGTTGTGAAATCTAAGGAACGGAGGGCTGGACGTTTTCTTGTGAAATCTGAGAAATCTTGAGGTGTTCTTCTTCAACGACTGGAGGTTCTCTTCTTCAATCTTTGAGTTTATAGCTAAAGAAACTACGATTCTGAGATTTTGAGGTTTTCTTCTTGGATCTCTTCTTTGGTCTTTAATCTTTGAGGTGTTGTTAATGTATTTGATGTATTCCTTCTGACTGTGTGGGTCTTTCCCATTAAATTGTAGCTACTGTGGGTTTAAAATTTGGTTGGTAGTTATGATGAAATTGATTACTCTAGACCATATTTCTCTTGACATTGATATTGGATTTCTTGTTCTATGAGTTATTTAATCGGGTTTGAATACCTTGCATTGATGATGTCTTCCTTGATTTTACCTCTCGCTTGAGTAGGATGTGAGAAATTTCGCTTTCATTACTATTGAAGAATTATGTTAGAGCAATAGGAAGCAAGAGATATATTAGCATTAAAATAGAAAAAACTATAATTTGCTACTAGTTGGTATTACTGTTGAAGAGTTATGTTTGAGCTTTAGAGGTTTTCTTCTTGAATCTCTTCTTTTGTCCTTAATCTTTGAGGTGTGGTTAGTGTATTTCATGTATTCCTTCTGATTGTGTGGTTTTTCCCATTAAATTTTAGCTACTATGGGTTTAAAATTTTTTTGGTTGTTATGGTGATATTGATTACTCTAGACCATATTTCTCGACATTGATGTTGGATTTCTTGTTCTATGAGTTATTTAATCAGGTTTGAATACCTTGCATTGATGATGTCTTCCTTGATTTTACCTCTCGCTTGAGTTGGATGTGAGAATTTTTGCTTTCATTACTGTTGAAGAGTTATGTTAGAGCAACAGGAAACAAGAGATACATTAGCATTAAAATAGAAAAAACTAAAATTTGCTATTGGTTGGTATTACTGTTGAAGAGTTATGTTTGACCTTTCGAGGTTTTCTTGTTGAATCTCTTCTTTTGTCTTTAATCTTTGAGGTGTGAATAGTGTATTTGATGTATTCCTTCTAATTGTGTGGGTTTTCCCCTTTAAATTGTAGCTACTGTGGGTTTAAAATTTTGTTGGTAGTTATGGTGAAATTGATTGCTCTAGACCAAATTTCTCTTGACATTGATGTTGAATTTCTTGTACTATGAGTTATTTAATTGGGTTTGAATACCTTGCATTGATGATGTCTATCTTTATTTAACCTCTCGCTTGAGTAGGATGTGAGAAATTTTGCTTTCATTACTGTTGAAGAGTTATGTTAGAGCAATAGGAAACAAGACATACATATGCATTAAAATAGAAAACACTAAAATTTGCTACTGGTTGGTATTACTGTTGAAGAGTTATGTTTGAGCTTTTGAGGTTTTCTTCTAGAATCTCTTCTTTTGTCTTTAATCTTTGAGGTGTGGTTAGTGTATTTGATGTATTTCTTCTGATTGTGTGGATTTTTCCCATTAAATTGTAGCTATTGTTGGTTTAAAATTTTGTTGGTACTTATGGTGAAATTGATTACTCTAGACCATATTTCTCTTGACATTGATGTTGGATTTCTTGTTCTGTGAGTTATTTAATCGGGTTTGAATACCTTGCATTGATGATGTCTCCTTGATTTTACCTCTCGCTTGAGTAGGATGTGAGAAATTTTGCTTTCATTACTATTGAAGAGTTATGTTAGAGTAATAGGAAACAAGAGATATATTAGCATTAAAATAGAAAAAACTCAAATTTGCTACTGTTTGATATTGCTGTTGAAGAGTGATATTTGAGATTTTGAGGTTTTCTTCTTGAATCTCTTCTTTTGTCCTTAATCTTTGAGGTGTGGTTAGTGTATTTGATGTATTCCTTCTGATTGTGTGGGTTTTTTCCATGAAATTGGGGCTACTGGGGGTTTAAATTTTTTTTGGTAGTTATGGTGAAATTGATTACTCTAGACCATATTTGTCTTAACATTGATGTTGGATTTCTTGTTCTATGAGTTATTTAATCGTGTTTGAATACCCTGCATTGAAGATGTCTTCCTTGATTTTACCTCTCGCTTGAGTAGGATGTGAGAATTTGCTTTCATTAGTGTTGAAGAGTTATGTTAGGATGTGAGAATTTGCTCTTTTCACCCTTGTTGTATATATTTGTGTTGTTGTTGATCCTTGCTCGATATGTGGCTAGACTAGCTTTATTTGTTCAGAAAGTTATGGTGTTGTTTGATCAAGTCGGTTTAGAAGGTTACTTTCGTTAGGTGCCCTCTGTTTGTGTAGTAGCTGAGAGGCTGGTGGCTGTTAGAGTGGTGTGAGGGGCAGTGTAGCCTTCTGTCGTGTCTTGGTAGGCCTAGCTGGATGATTATTTCCCTTGCTTTAAGCAACTCAATGCGACTGTTGGAAGATTAATAATGTTACTATGTTATCTTATCTTGATTTTTTAAAGATAAGATACCCTGTCATCTTATGGTACCCTGTTTTGTGGCTGATCTCTAAGGAAAAAATCAACAAATAAAATTTTTGAAGATACAATATCAAAATTGATAAAATAGATGGAAGATATGATTATGGTGTTAAGTAACAAAAGAAAAGGATATGAATCTGGTGTACAAATTCATGATACTGAAAGACAAATCAACCTTCTTGTTTTTTGCTGTATAAGTATCATATAGGATCAACATTATTACATGTTCTCTTTAAAAGGATGTATACGCATTTGCACTATATGCAACTTAAATTGTGAAAAAGTTAGTCTTTGAATCCCTGCTCTCTCATTAGTGTACCATCTTAAATTGTGAAACTATTATGGCTCTTATTTGATAGTGAAATTGTTAGACGGTTGGAATCGATAAATCTTTAGCACTAAAGGACTGACCTATTGCTGACACAGATGGAACCGTTGTTGTAAGAGCTAGTTTGTAGACATATTGAGTGTGTATCTCAGTTGCTTGTACATATACTCTTTTGAAAAATTTCCAGTTCTAGGCTCTCCAAGTATGGCAGATCATTGCCTCCAGGTCGCAGCTACTACTTATTTCTAAAACTGCTTCTGTTTCTTTCTTTTAACTTTCAGCATTATTTCCTATCTTCTGTACCTATTTTGCACATACCAGCTTTGCATTTTTACTTTTATGGAGTGAATTTTCCTCCGGAAGGAGCTGCTATCGACATGAGCTTTATGTCTCGTTTCATAGGCAGACCCTGCACCCACTTAACCCGTATTGAGTCCCTTATTAACAATTAATTGCAAAAGCAACTTACCTATAGTTGCAAGGTTCCATAAGCTGCATTCCTTGATATTAAGCCCTCCAAGCTTCTTAGGAAGACACAATATTGTACTCCATGAAACTAGTGACACCTTCTTAACATCAGATCACCCACCCCATAGGTACTCTCTACATCTTCTGTGTATATTTTTCTTTACTTAGTGGTAGGACAAAAACTGATCCCCGGAAGTTGTGAATTGAGAAAAATGCTGATGATCCCTAGAATATGAGGAGAAGTGCTAGAGAAACTTTATGCACAGCTGATTGAGCAAATGAAATGTTTGCTTATTTCCACTTACATAGATGTTTATCGTAGATAGAGACAAACGATTTAATTACTAAAATCTGAACTATCTTTCTTCCACATTGGCTCTTAATTAACTTTTATTTATGGTCTTTTGTAGGTGGAGAAGATAATCAAGGGGATGATGAAAGAAGTGAAGACCTTACTTGATATAATTGATTGAAAGTTGTAGAAACTTCAATTGCTTTAGCTCGACTCTTTTCTTTCTTGATGTTTTGAAACTTGTGTTAAGCTAGAATCTTTTGTTTTAATTTCTATCAGTATGAAACTCGTGCAAACTATTGAAAACATGTGTTTTGGTATATATATTTTACCTTTATGGATATTGTGACTAGAATATTTTGAATTATGTATATGATTCGGCTATATATATATTTAGTCGTTTTCTTTCTTGATTTAATTTAGAGAATATTTTATAAACTGTTGTTGATTTATATATATATATATATATATATGTATATGTATATAGATTGGTTGAAATAGAAAATAAAACTATTGCAATATCAGTAAAAACCGTTGCCATAATATTTTAAAAAAGTGTTGCGATATAAAGAACAACCTATTGCAACAACCTCTATTGCAACGGTTGCTAGCTGTTACCACAACCCCTATTGCAACGGTTGTTAACTGTTACCACTGCTGCAATATTATAGTCCCTATAGATAGAAGGATAACCGTTGCAATAGATGTACAAATAGCAATGCTATCAAGAACCGTTACATGAACCGTCATAATAGAGCTACAGTAACGCGAGCGGATGAGACGGTTGCCTAACAGTTGTCGTAGCTCTATGGCAACGGCTTTAGGGCCTATTGTAACGCATATGAAACTGTTGCCGTAGGCCTAATTTCTAGTAGTGCGTTGAGTAGAAGAAGCTTGTCAAGTTTCAGAATGTTTGAAGTTCTAAAAATTATTTCTTACCAGGTTCAGAAGGTTTAATGCTTTGAAGAATTACATGAGCGATGATCATAGAGGAAAACCTATGATAAACCTAATTGTTGTAATTAACTTTGGAAGAAAATAATTTAATTACGGAAATAAATTTGGTTAGAATCCAAGTAGGACTCAACTGTTGATATTCTTCTTCTCTTTTTAGTAAATGGTTGATATTCTTTTCTTTTCTTTTTTATAATTATAATGTTTTATTAAAGTAAGTTATTGTGGTTAAATATAATTAAAATTACCTGATAGTATAAAAATTGAGAAAAGGCTTAAAATAGTCCATTATCTTTGAGTTTAGACTCAAAATAGTCCTATTTCTTTTTAGTAGAGCATTAATAATCCCGATTCTTTAATAAAGTGGTGCATTTTCAGTTTCCATCCTAATCACTGTGAGTTTTTTAACAGAGCAGTAGGTTATGCACGTGCTCCTCATATGTTTCCCTCCAAACTTCATATGTTTCCCTTAAAACTTAAAGACTCGCTATTGCAATGTCGTTTGGGCTTCTCCTTTTGAAACATTAGAGACTTCTTTCTTAGTTTTTTCCCTCTTTATCTCTAATCTCCAAATAACCCTAAAATTTGAAGCCTGCATTATACTTTCTTCAATAACATAATCAAAGTTTGGAAGTTATAATATTTTTAAGGAGCAATGATGACAGAGAATCACCTCCAATTTATGGTAAGTACGATTTTATTTTAAATTTTTAAAATCAAATCCCACTATCACAAAAAATAGTTCAATACAAGAAGCACGTTTATGAATATATATAAAGACGTCATTGTTATCTCCTGTATTCATCAGATTAGCAAACCAAATACAATAAAAGATGAAAAGAAAAGAAAAGAACTATTCGAGTCCACAGAACCCACTGTGTGTCCTTAAGAAATTTAATCCCTTCAAGTACCTGAGGTTATAGATTAATTCCTCCCAAGATAAAGTGGATTAACCATTAAAGAAGTAGTGTTACCTCAAACTTCAATAATTTCAACGAACTCAAAAAGACAGCAACGAATCACACATAGACTCTATTTTGTTTTGTAAGAAAATATATGCAAAAGAAGGAAAAATTTCATACTGAAAAATGAGAGAAATCTTCTCAATTTATAGCCAACAAAGGGTAGTATGAAAATGTGTTAATTGTGCCTTATCAGAGAGGTCACAAATTTTTGGAAAAGGGACAACCTTTCATAAAAGGTCACAACCCTTTGGAAAAGGCACAACCTTTTAAACAGTCAGAACCCTTTAGAAAAGACAAAACCTTTCGTAAAGGTCACAACCCTTCAGGAGAGTCACGACTCTTCATTTCCAATTCACACCTTTAAAACCCAACAATCCCACACATGAATAGGGAATGACTATTGTTAAAACATATGCATGAAAAAACTGTGTGATCGTAAGTAAGGATTGATTGTATCTGGATAAGTGGGTATCCCTTTGAACTTTCCATAGTGAACATATATCGGATATACTCGGTCAATCGGTATATTTGATATCTTTGAACCGTCGAGCTTTGGTGTACACCTAGACAACATAAGTCACACAATCAACCCTTGAACTATTTTTGGTTCTCATTGTTTTGTTCATTTCAGCCATGAACACGTCTTGGTTTATAAGTGTGTAGAGAACTGGCCTTACCGAATTCTCCTTAAAGCGGCTTACACTTCACACTTACATAGGTGATTTCTAAATGTATTATCCCGTAGATACACCATTTGATATACCCTGTATCAAACTTAGAAACCATTAAAAAGTCCTAATGCCTTTATCACTGAACATTGTCTCATCATGAGAATGGACCATAAAATAATTTTTGACAATGTTGAACCGTCATTAATGACTTTGTTTGATATCCTTGAACCTAGATCTTGGGATCTCCAATCTTCTAGGTAGAGTTACCGCCACAATGACTAGTCCTCGGCCATAGAACCATTCCCTTTGATAATCTATCGACTCCCTCTCTATTTAGGCCTTTTTTAAAAAGTGGATCCGACACATTACCCTTTGACTTTACATAGTCAATTGTGATAATTCCACTAGAGAGTAGTTCTCTAATGATATTATGTCTACGTCATATATGACGAGACTTTCGTTATACATTGTGCTCCATGCCTTACCTATAGCAACTTAACTCTCACAGTGTATGCATACCGGTGCTAAAGGTTTGGGCAAAAAAAAATATTTCAAGAAATTTCGGAGTCATTCAACTTCTACACCAGCCTTATTAAGAGTGATAAACTCAGATTTCATAGTAGAGCGAGTGATACATTTCTGTTTCAAAGATTCCCAAGAGACTGCTCCTCCACCAAGAGTAAGTACATATTCACTCGTGGATTTTACTTCATTTGACTTGGCGATTCAATTTGCAACACTATATTCTTCCAATACTGTTGAATATTAGTTATAATGCAAAGCATAATTTTTTTAAAGTATGTTTCAAATACTCTAAAACTCTTTTCATTGTCATCCAATAAGTTTGATTGAGATTACTCGTGAACCGACTCAATTTACTAATAACACATGCTATATCTGATCGCGTACACTTCATGATATATATCATACTTCTCAATACTCTAGCATAATTCAATTATGAGTCACTTTCTCCTTCATTCTTTTGAAGTACAAAGCTCACATTTATTGGAGTCTTGACAATATTGAAATCCAAATACTTGAACTTGTCAAGTATATTTTCAATCACATCAGCAGCTTCAATGTTTTTCATATCGAAGTTACTTTCTAGCATATGCTTAGAAGCATTTATGTCAGAAATGTCTCTTTTGATGATCAACATGTCATCAACATAAAAAAAATAATGACCTTGTGATTTGGAGTGTCTTTAATGTAAAAACATTTGTCACATTCATTAATCTTGAATCCATTTGCCAACATGGTTCGGTCAAATTTCTCATGTCATTGTTTGGGTGCTTGTTTTTAGTCCATAAAATGACTTAACAAGTTTACACACTTTCTTTTCTTTACTAGGAACCACAAAGCTCTCGGGTTATTCCATGTAAATTTCTTCCTCCAATTCTCCATTTTAGAAAGTTGTTTTAACATCCATTTGACGAATTAGAAGGCCATATACCACAACTAGCACTATTAACATCTGAATTGATGTAATCCTAGTTAGTGGCTATTATGTGTCAAAATAATCAATGCCTTCTTATTGTCTAAAGCCTATGACAACAAGTCTTGCTTCGTATTTATCAATAGTTCAATCAACTTTCTTTTCCTTTTGTAGATCCACTTTGAACCCAAAGATCTATTTCCTGGAGGAAGATCAACCAACTTCCTAGTATGATTGCTCAAGATTGGAACTCATTTTCAAGAAAAAATGTTATAAAATCAAACCCAAAGGAAGTAGATGTCCTTTGACATTTACTACGCCTCTGAATTTCTTTATTAAGTACATTCTCCTTTGGTTCTTTTCAAGGTTGTTTAGACCCTTCACTTGACTATCTGATAGTTCGGACTTATGAACCATAAATCGACATGCTTTAATATTTGTACCCTATCCAATGAGCATACAATCCACAGTCTTAGGTCCTATTTTGACCCTTTTGGGAATAGGAACTTGATTTTTTCCTGGACACCCCCACATTATGAAATATTTTAAGTTGGATTTCCCTCATTTCCATTTCTCATATGCAATAGATTATATTGAAAATTATATGATCACTATCTTTCAAGAGTTATTATTTGTATATATATACTTTAAGGGGTGACAAACAATTCTCTATCAGGATACAACAAAGCCTGAACAAGCAAAACTTTTTGTTGCTCCCTCTCTTAACAAACAAAACTTTTTGTTTCTCTCTTTCTGAACAGACAAACTTTTTGTTATTCTCTTTTGCTATAATGATAGCATCTCCCCAAAAATTTCGTGGTAAACCCGAACTTATAAGTAGGACATTCAACATTTCCTTCAAAGTTCGGTTTTTTCCTGTCTTCAATTTCATTAGATTAAGGTGAGTATGTGCAGTAATTTGATGGATGATTCCATTTTCCAAATATATTTCTGCAAAACAAGATTCATATTCTCCACATCTACCACTTCTAATCATGACAATTTTTTTATCCAACTAATTTTCAACTTCTGTTTATATTGCCTAGATGTTTCTATTGCTTCATCCTTACCATTTAGCAAATAGATATAACAATATCTAGTGCAATTGTCAATAAAAGTTATAAAATACTTTTTCCCACCATGAGATGGTGTTGACTTCATATCACAAATGGCAGCGTGAATCAATGCTAAGGGATTAAAATTCCTTTCCACAAATTTATAAGAATGCTTAACATACTTCGATTCAACACAAACTTGAATTTTTATTTATTGCACTCAAAGTTAGGCAACCCTTCTAAGTTCATCAGATTTTGCAAAGTTTTGTAATTGACATGTCCCAAGCATTCATGTTACAAACATTTTGACTCAAGCAAGTAAGAACAAACAGAAATATTGAGTTTGAAAAGACCCTCCAAGAGGTAACTTTTTCTCACAAATATTTTGTTCTTTACTTTTTATAACTTTGTCAGATACAGACAATGTTTAGAGTCAACACCTTGCCAGATATCTTTCCAGAAAAACTTTTTCATAACCTTCAATGTGGTTATTGCATAGTTACCCATGAACATAGTCTCATTGGGTCAAAAAAAAGCATACAACCCAAATGCTTCTTTTACAACACAAACATGACAGATCACTTTTCACCAATGTTCATGTCTATACAAATAAATTTATTTTAATAAACATATCTTTTCATGAAAAATCACAATATTTTAAGTGACACATTTTCATCAAAGAATACAAATCTTTTGAACGAGTAATATAATTTTGTGGTTTTATACTAGTCATATCATATACTAGTAAAGAGAGACTCAGCGACCACAGTATCAAATATACTCCAAGAATTTTGTGGGTCTAACATAATACAAGAATGTCATTGAATTTCATATCTTGTACTTTCAAATTTATACTAGATAGTAAGTCTAATTTTGTCTTTATCACAAGTAAAGAACCCCCCACATTTTAAATATGATCTCAAAAATATTTTTCACATATTTTTTTCCATGCTTTCAACTTGTATACCATCAAAATACACATTGGCAACATGAAGCCTTTTTTTGGAGATTTAATCCATAGAAACACTCATTGCAGGCACAAAAATCACTAATTTTATGTCACTGGTATTTTTTTTTCTTCTGTCACAATTAGACAAACCATTTAGCATTTAGAATACTAACAATAAAGATTCAATCTTTATACAACTTGTTTCTAGTTTAACGATGAATTTTTTATATTCTTCTAATCGTTAGACGAATGAACCTTGAATTCTGATGAAGTTTTGATATTCATCGAATCAGTTTCCGATTCAGATAGAGTAGAAAACCAAAAAAAGCTTTAATCTCCAGAAACCTTAAATACAATACTATTTCTAGTTAGCGATGAAGTTTTTACATTCTTCAAATTGTTTAGCCTTAATATTCCTGACGAAGTTTTGTACTCTTGAAGTCGGAATATTCATTCAAACAGAGTATTTAACAAATTGGTGAAGTTTTTAATATTATTCAAACCAATGCACAGTCTGATTTGTTTGGTGAAGTTCTTATATTCTTCAAACCAAAGGAGTAAAAAAAACAGAAAATTTTAGTCTCCAAAATTCAGACACAATCAAATTTCACATGGAGTAGAAAACTACAAAAGTTTTTTTCCCCCTCCAAACAGAATACATATTATTAATACTAAAGATATATTATGAGATTATCACATAATGATCATCTATCCTAACATTTATGAAACAAATCTCATAACTTATAAAGGATAGAGAAAAAATAATCAAGGGATATAAAATGATAGAACCTGATTTTTACTCCCATTCTATCTGTCAGCAATGATTCCATGCAAGTCACTTTTCTTGCTAATTTTTTTCCTTTCTCAGTTTCCATCATATTTCAATTTTCCTTAGAAGACGTTGACTTTCAAATAGAAACTAAACTCATGTTCAAATATTGTTAGGAGATAACATCTGTTCATTTACTTCTTCTCATAGTTATATAAATTCACAAAATACAGAAAAAATAATTAAAGTGCACATCTTGGCCTTTATGCACCAAATAGCTTTTCTCATTGAAAAGAAAACTGAACGGGTGCAATGCTTGAATGCACTTGGGAAGAAAACAAAAATAATCTTACCCATCCAAGGAAAACTTACTACAGAAAATATACTCAAACATATTAAAGTAGTACTAATTCAACCCAAATCTCTTTTATCATGTGATAAAATAATTCTCTTTCTCTTCTTTTTTTTCCCAACAAAAAAAACACAGATGATAAAAGTAATTTCCTGACCATAGAAAATACCATCAATAAATTAAATTTCTTAAGCTTGTTATCTCCTGTATTCATCAGATTAGCAAACCAAAAACAATAAAAGATGAAAAGAAAAAGAAAAGAACTATCCGAGTCCACAGAACCCACTGTGTGTCCTTAAGAAATTTAATCCCCTCAAGTACCCGAGGTTGTAGATTATTTCCTCCCAAGATAAAATGGATTAACCATTAAAGAAGTAGCGGTACCTCAAACTTCGATAATTTCAACGAACTCAAAAAGACAGCAACGAATCACACATAGACTCTATTTTGTTTTGTAAGAAAATATATGCAAAAGAAGGAAAAATTTCATACTGAAAAATGAGAGAAAACCTCTCTATTTATAGCCTACAAAGGGTAGTATGAAAATGTGTTAATTGTGCCTTATCGGAAAAGTACAACTCTTTGAAAAAGGGACAACCTTTCATGAAAGGTCACAACCTTTCAAATGGTCAGAACCCTTTAGAATAGACACAATCTTTCGTAAAGGTCACAATCCTTCGATAAAGTCACAACCCTTCAGGAGATTCACGACTCTTCATTTCCTATTCACACCTTTAAAACCCAACAGTTACTTTGTAACTTTGTTAATATTTTAGAAGTTTTATGACTTAATCAATGCCGCTGAAATTTATACTTTTTTATTTGCTTTAATTTAATATTAATATCATACTGTATATGTATTATTTGTGTTGATTAGAATATAATTTTTTCTATTTCAGAATCGATGGCAGAGATATCATTTTTCAGTATCAAAATACACCGCGGAGGAGTTATGAAATGTACTCCAGGAAAGCATTATGTTGAGGGCAATATAGACTATATTGATTATGTTAATGCAAACAAATTGAATCTTGATGAGTTTAAGAAGATGGCAGAGATTTGTCAATACTTAAAGAATTCAATAACTTTTTGGCATAGATGTGGAAGATCCAATAATAGATGGAGGTTGGTGTCTACAGATAATGAAGCCCATGCAGTTTGCAAAAACATCCCAAATGACAACATGATCAAAATTTACTTCGAACACTTGGATTCATATTTCAATATAGAAGATATGGCTTCTATACATAGTTCAAATGTTGCTGCAGATGATTTTAGCGACTCAGAAGTTGATTTAACTAATAGTTTGCTAGTTGATAAACATGAAAAGACTATACAATACATAGTGGATGAATGAGAGATCCTTAGTATCGAAGAATAGAGAAAGATGACAACTCCAGAAGGAGAGTCCGATTGTGTTGATTCTATGGACACAAAAAGTTTGCATAGTGATTCTGAAAATGAGATCTTGAACTTTCCTAAATTCAATCCACAAACAGACGGAGACAATCCGATTTTGACTCTAGAATATGTTTTTGAAAGCAAGAAAGATTTTAAAAGTGCAGTAGTTACTCATGAGATTAAGAATGGAAAGTACATCCAGTTTCATTCAGAGTGCAAATGGGAAATCACAGCATATATATAAAATGCAAAGGGATACGGCTTTCCAGATTAAGAAGTACATTCCTACACATAATTGCAAGGAGTGGAATTATGATAATATAAAAATAACATCATCATTCATCGCAAGAAAATACCTCACAGAAATTAAATCAAATAGGGCTTGGAGCTTAGTTGATTTTAGAGATAGAGTAAGTGTAGATCTATGAGCTCATGTGACTTTATCTCAAGCCAAAAGAGCTAAGATGTTAGCTATTGCATTGATTGATGGTGATATCAAGGATCAATACAAAATGATGTGGGATTATTGTATTGAAATTGATAGGACAAATCCAGGTAGTACAATTCACATGAAGTTCACTGAGAATGAGATACCGAACAAGCCATACAGATTTCAAAGGATATACATTTGTTTTACTGCTTGTAAGCTAGCTTTCAAGGTAGGATGCAAAAAAATAATAGGCGTGGATGGTTGTTGGTTGAAGGGTCCAATGTATGGGACTCAAATGTTAACTGCTGTTGGAATTGATGGTAATAATAATATATTTCCCATTGCCTATGCAATTATTGAGAAAGAAAGTAGAGAGTCGTGGGTTTGATTTTTGAACTATTTGGCAGGTGATTTAGATATAAATGAGACTGGTTGGCCGACAAACAAAAAGATCTTATTGAAGCTTTTAATGAGGTTTTACTCTATGTTATTCATAGATTTTGTGCAAGACATCTTCATAACAATTTTAAGAGAGCTGGTTATGGTGGGTTCACATTAAAAAAATCATTTTGGGCTGCTGCAAAGGCTACCACTGTAAAAGAATTTGAAGCTTGCATGGTACGTATAAGAGAGTTAGATTCAAATGTTGCTGATTGTCTCAATGACAAAGAACCTAGCCAATGGTCAAGGTCTCATTTCTCTTCAGATGCCAAGTGTGATATTTTATTAAATAACATTTGTGAAGTGTTTAATAGAATGATCCTTGATGCTAGAGACAAGCCTATTGTGACACTTTAGGAGAAATTGAGCTACATCTTATTCAGTTATATATACGACTCATAAACTATAAATAAATATATACAATCCGTGCATCGCGCGGGTACGTATACTAGTGTTAGCTAATAGGGAGAAAGCGCATAAATGGAGTTCGAATGATGTTTGTCCAAAGATTAAGGATATTTTACACAAAAATCAAACTGTAGCGGGGGAGTATATTCCTAGAAAATCTAATCAATAGAATTACGAGATAATAGGAGCTACTATTCACGATAGTTGGGCTGTTGATTTGGAGAACAGAATATGTAGTTGTAGAAAATGGAGTATCATGGGAATTCCTTGCAAGCATGCTATTGTGGAAATTTGGGCGAAGAAGGATAACATTCTTGACTATGTAGATGATTGTTACAAAGTTGAAACATATAGAAGAATCTATGAACATGCAATTCTTCCGATAAATGGGCCACAAATGTGGGCTAAATCAACTAAAGTTCCTCCATTGCCTCCAACAATCGTAGGAAAGAAAAGGAGAGGAAGAAAACAAAAGGCGAGAAGAAAGGAAGCCGATGAAGTTGGAGCAAATCGAACAAGGATGAAAAGAAAGCAACAATCTCTAGACTGCAGTACATGCAACAAGCCTGGTCATAACAAAAAAAACTTGCAAATATAATGTTGTGTCACAAGAGACTACTTCAGCTCGTCAAAAACTATATGTAGTATTAACACAAATTATATGTGTATTTATGATTCAGGTTAGAAGAGGACATGAAGAAGAGGGACAAGAAGAAGCTAGACAAGAAGGAGCTGGACAAGAAAAAACAGTTGGACAAGAAGAAGTAGTTGATATAGATTCTGGTTGGATATACTCTCAACAGACACAAAGTTAAACTGAATCTGGTGATTTAGCTTTTTTCGAGTGCTAATATGTGTTCAATGTTAATGGTAGTTTAGCCTTATACAAGTGCTTATCTATGCATTTTTCAGGTGTTGATATCTCCTTTTTGGTGCTACTATATTGCTATCAGATTGTTGGTGGATATGATGCTGCAACTATATTGCATTCTCATGTGGTGTTCCTCTATTTCATTTTCAAGTGTTGTTGTTCTCAAGTGCTGTATTGTTCTAAATCCTTTGGTGTTGCGGTGTTGCCAATATACTGTACTTTTGGAGTTATTTTTATGCATTTTCAAGTGTTTTGAAATTTAGAATGATGTTATAGTTTTGCTTTTTTTGGTGTTGCTACTATGCTGCACTTCTTAGTGTTGTGTTGCAGTTATTGTTCTCTATTTTTTTGTATTTTGATATCTCTTTACCTCTAAAATCATGTTATCTTTGTGCCCTTCTAGTATGCCAGTGTCGTCTTCAACTTAGCCATTCATTCACGAGGTGCTAATACAATTGAAAACTAAAATCTGAAATCAATCAGACCAAATAACATATAACCGTTCATTCACAAGGTGTTAATACATATTTTTTTGGTATTTTGATATCCCTTTACCTCTTTCAAGTTTTTTTCTCAGGTTCCACTTGATTAGCTATTTCTTCTTCTCTTTCAACTTTTCTTTCCCAGCTTCCACTTGATTAGGCGTATCAACAAAAAAAAAATTACTTCTGTCACTGTCACCAAAAGAAGTAGGCTATATAGATGGCGAAAATTTGTTTGGAGCACCATATGATTTTCGTTATGGTTTAGCTGCAGAGGGTCATCCAAGTCATGTTGGTTTGAAATTTCTCGAGGACTTGAAAGAACTGATAGAAAGTGCAAGCAATACAAATGGAGGTAAACTTGTTATTCTTGTTTCTCATAGCTTAGGAGGTTTATATGTCTATCAACTACTCATTCAGAATTCGAAATCATAGGACCCAAAAATACATCAAACACTTTGTAGCATTGGCCATACCATGGGGAGGAACAATTATGCAAATGCTCACTTTTGCTTCTGTTAACACACTTGGTGTGCCTTTAGTTAATCCATTACCAGTAAGGAAAGAATAGAGGAGTTCTGAAAGTAACATGTGGCTTTTGCCTTTTCCTAAAGTGTTTAACACCAAAACACCACTTGTTGTTACCCCAAATGCTTCATTCTCAGCTCATGATATCCCGGAATTCCTTAAGGATATCGGGTTTCTTGAAGGGATTTTGCCTTTATACATGTTGTAGTTCGAGTGTCTAAATAAAATCTACTGACAAATTTAAAGAGCTTTCGATGTTACTCTTTTCTTCCTTGAAATAACATACTACAACTTATAAACTATATTGGAAACTAGAAAAACATATAAAAATCCAATGTAATTTTCAAAACATTTAAAAGATAAATATGTCAACTAATTATGGTCTCCTCCATGACATTCTGAAGCTATCCTCTGTCCATGACATAGCTGCAATCCCTTTGGACAAATGTGATAATTGTGTTCAAAACTTCCCTGAACCCCTTCTAAAGTCCTATTGAGCTCTCAAGGCACCGATCTCCAAGCTATTATATTCCAAGTTGAGACTTCTCCATGAAAACCCGAGTCTTGACCAATACTCCAATGGAATCTAACCCGAAAACAAGTTATGTCCAAGGTTTATTTCTGTTAAGTTTGGGTAAGTAACCAAGTTCACAGGCAAATGACCATGTAGACGATTGATATATACGTTTAACGTGTGAAGCTGTGATTCTTTATCAGAGAATTCCACCACCTCAAACACTGTGAACCGGTTTACTGAAACGTTTACGTGACTTAGTTCATGTAACATGAATATTCCTTTATTTATTCCTCCTGAAAATTTGTTATCACTAAGGTCTAATGTTCTTAGATGTCTAAGTTTATGCACTGGGGTAATGTGTCCTGATAACAAGTTGTGGCCTAGTGATAGTGTCTTGATCTTCAATGGAAATTGTGGTAAATTCCCATAAATTTGATTATTTGAAATGTCAAATGAAGAGAGTTGCCATAAACCATTAAGTTGAGAGAATGATCTGTAAATTAGGATTATTATGAAATTTTGGGAAAAAGAATGGTGGAAGAGAATGATCTGGTTTGTTTAGAAAGAGAGAAAAAACTACACTAGGTAAAGAAATGGGGGAAGAGAATGATATGTTTTGTTTAGGGAGAGAGAAACATTGGAAGAGAATGATATTTGAGGAGTTAGTTTGCTCGGGAGAAGAAGTCACGTGCACAACCTACTGCTCTGTTAAAAAAACTCACGGTGGTTAGGATAGACATTGAAAATGTACCACTTAATTAAAGAATTAGGATTATTACTGCTCCACTAAAAAGAAATAGGACTATTTTGAGTCTAACTCAAAGATAATGGACTATTTTCAGCCTTTTCTCATAAAAATTTAATACACCGACAATGTACAAAACTTAAACTCATAGAACAAAGCAAACTCCATGTCTAATGTCTTAATAAACCTCCATGTATTTAAATAAATAATTTTAAAACAATATTAAACAACTATGAAGATAGATAAACATAAACAGATAAAAGCAATATTGAATAAAGCAAAATAACTAAAAATATCATAAACTTTTACAAAAAAGGGATAAGTTGCAAAAAATTGGAAAAAAAAAAGGACAGCAAAACTTTATGAACACTAAGGTTCATTAACAGATAAGAAAATATAAACTTTCTAAAATATATAATCTCAATAAGGAACTATAAATGCTTGGAATGAGAATATAATATATCTGAGGACGATCACTAAGAAAAATCGGACTAGAGAGATTGAAAAAGTTAGAAATTAAAAAGCGGATTAAAATGAAGATTTGAAGAGAGAAAAAAAAAGTTATTTCTATTTTTGAATACTGGATATATAGATCCAAGCAGGAGTGTGCATTCGGTGTTTTGGTTTGGTTTTGTAGTATTCGATTTAGATTTTTTGATTTTTGATTTTGAGGATGTGTAGCCCAATTCGAACCAAGATAAATTTGGTTCGGTTTGGTTTTTCTCTTTTTTTGTTTGATTTTCTTTCGATTTGGTTATTCGGTTATGCAATAATTAGAAATAACTAATTATTGAATATATATATTGAGTCTCTTAAATATACCTTCTAAGATAAATCACAAGTAAAACGTAAAACACAATACTTAAGAGTATATCAATTATAGATGTCCAAACATAAAATATAATTAAAAAATTTCTAAATCTGAAACCAAACCAAAAATCCAAACAAAGTAAATTACTAATTCAAAACCAAATCAAAAAACCAATTCAAATTAGAATTCGATTTGATTTTCCTATTTAATCTAAATAGTGCACACCCCTAAATCCAAGTATATTCCAAATTTTTTTATATTATAACAAGTAACCCAACCCACATTTTCTCAATTTTCTAAAAACAAAAACAAAAATATAAATGAAACAAAATTCAATAGACATTTTGCAATTCAAGATTTGAAAATGACCCTTTTTTCAAATCTTCTCACATTCATCTTAATAAACATGAAAAAAAAGAAGAAGAAAATAGTATTAAATTGAGATCAAAAAATAAATAAGGATAATGTTGTCAAATTATTCTTTTAATTAATATGTTCTTCATTTAGTTGGTTTAGAAAAACATTAATTATGACAAGCAAAAGGGATTGTAGGGAGTCTCCAACAATTTCTTTTATAAATATTATAACAAATTTTTCTCGGTTGTATTTGGACTAACCAATCGAGTTTTTAGATGATTTTGTTAAGTAGAGCGAATAAAACGAGTATGTAGATAAGAGAGAGTTGCTTGGATGATAAACACTTTTAACGTTCAGTCCTACTATCGTGAATTCCAATCATCAAAGAAGTAAAAAAGATAAAATTAAACTCATAGAAAAAGGTAAAAACAAAAAAGAAAAAACAAGTATATATCAAATTCTACCATTAACATGACTATAATTTCTAGTAGCGACAAATTAATTTGGTAGCATAAAAAGTAATGATAAACATTCCAACGACACTAATAAAAAATATAAGACCCAAATACATATTTAAAACAATACACTAGATGATAACATTAAAAAAAGGCTACTCTACTATTTTGTTAACAAAAACTTTGCTGTATAATTTACTTAGACATTTGAACTCAGACTTATATTTATTGAACAATTTAATCTTAATAAATTTATACCTATTTGACATAAAATGACAATCTCTTAAAAAACAATATTGCATGTAACTCACACTCAAATAATATACCAAATGAACGAATGAACTAATGACATGTGACAACCACGTCTAAATAATATTTAAAAATCATTCTTTTTAAATATTCAAGAAGACATTTTAAGAAAAATATTTTTTTTTCAATTAACCTAAACACCCCCACCCCCAACCCCTTTCTTCTTTTTCTTCTCGGTCAAATCTTACCACCTTCATTCAAAATCTCCTACTTGCCTTCATCTTCTCTTCATTAATAATCATTTATCATAATTACAAGAAATAATAATAAATTTTTGTCGAAATAAAATAATTAATTTGTATTATTTTTATCAAAAATAATGGAGCTTCGTTACAATATTTAATACTTAGATCTATGTTTTTATGAACAAATACAATTAATAAAAGTAAAGAAAAAGGCTGAAGAAGAAATGAAGAGGGTGAGAGACAAAGAGAGGAAGGTGGGAGGGGTGGTGAGGGGTGTAAAGAGATGATATGAATGGTGGATGGAAAAATATAATTGTATGGGAGGGAACATTGGGAGGAGGAAGATGTGCCTTCCTTTTTTTTTTCTTTTTTTTTTAAATCTATATTAGTTTAGGTGCATAAGTTGAAAAAAAGAAGGTATTATTTGCAATTGTTTTACACGTTTAAGAGTGAAACAATACCACTTCAACATGAGTTTATGTGTCTGGAATTGTTTAATAGATGGTATAAGAATAGTGTTTAGTGTATTGATAGTACTGATATTAATAATGTTTGTATTAGTTAAGTTGAAATTATTTCTTATGTAATGTTTGATTTGGTATATTAAAAATAACATGCATTACATAATTTTTTTTTAAAAAATATTTATAAAAATATCCTCCACAAATATGATGAAAAACATTCCGTTATGTCTTTAATTATGCTAATGCATATACCAAATCTTTGTAATACTTATATCATGATTTTTCATGTATTAGTAATATACAACTAATACAAATATTATTTTTCTAATACATTCTATCAAAAAACCCCTAAATAATACACAAAATTATTATATGCATTATTTTTTTAATATACTCTACCAAATACAAAATTGTATTTCAGATTTTAGGGTGCTTCCATTCCATGGGTTCAATGCTCACCTTCTTTTAACCCAATCCAGGAAAAAGGTCATGAAATCATTTATTTATTTTTAAAAATCCATTTATTTATAATATTTAAGGGATAGAATAGGACAAAATCCATCAAAATCTGACACACTGCATTTTGCAGAGTAATGGTATACGTCCACCAGAATTCTCCCAACAACCAAATCAAAATAAAACATTTGAACCATATTAATTCAATCCTTCAATTAAATACCACAACAAAGAAGACGAAAATAAGGGTTAATTAAACAAAATCTGCAATACAAACAACTTAATAAGCAAAATTACAGATAAGATTAATAACTAATTAAAAAGGTTCCATCATCCATGCATGCGTAAATACTTGAAATTAATAACTAGTACTTAATTATATATATATATATATATATATATATATATATATCTTGCAAAGTTGTCCTTGCGTCTTCAAAATCCTTTTGTATCTCACAACCAATTACAGCCATAACCAGAAGAGTTCAAGCGTTTTTCAATCTCAAAACAAACAAAAGCATCAACACAAGCATATTCCACTTGTTCTTCATTCAGAAATCGATCATCCCACCTACTCCTTGTTACATGAGCAGGCTTCACCATCTCCTTCCCTAAAACAACTCTACACAGCTCCTTCAACCCAGCATTTGTCCTAATTTGATAACCCGCCCCAAACGCCTCATTAGCAGTAGCAGCTAACTCTCTTAAATCAACAGAATAGCTCACGATTAGCCCGTGATGTCGCTCCAATTTTTCCACATCAGCCTCAATTCCAACCCCAACAAAGGTATAGGTATCGAGGAAAGTAACGAGGGATTGTGGAATCGAGCTGCGACAGTGAAGGAGTTGGAATATGAGACAACTATGACCGACGCAGAGCTGGAGAGTAGCAACTGGGTTTTCTAGATGGCCGTAATTGGGTCGCCACTCGATGTCAAGTCCAACGACGTCTCTGAAAATGACATCAGATTCGACCTCAGTGATCCAATGAGTGACAATTTCTGGGTCGGAAGTTACTGTTGTTAGGATAATATCACCATAGAAGTAAACATCGTAGTTTCTGCAGCGATGGTCTTGCACTTGATGAGCTACAATGCTCTGATTCATGGCTATCTGTGAAGAAGGTAAAAGGTGATTTTGAGAAAGGGTTTCGAGGTAAAGGGTTTCTTAAATAGAAGAAAAGGGAGAACCGGAGAAGACTAGTGTTAATTGGGCCATGGGCCGATCCCACTACTACACTTGTCTCTACTCTGTCTTTAGTGAAAATATCTTTGGGAGTCTATTCATTTCAAGATCAAGATATTAAAGGAAAAATTTGAGTAGTTTTTAATAAAAGGGAAAAGAGTTTTATATACCCCTCACCATTTAGAGCTGATATACCCTCATTATGAAAGTGACTCATATATACCCTTATCGTTATATAATGTATAACTTACATAAATCTCATAGTATTAAGAGTTAATTGCATTAATTCCCTACTCTTTTCAAAATTACAAAAATCCCTTAAAATTTATGAATTTCGGATAGATCACTGGACTTCCTGTCACGACCCAAAAATGGATGTGATGACGCTCGTCTTATCCTACCAAGACAAGTCAGCCTCAAACCCAACCATTATGCTAAAATACATAAATAAAACAAAATTTGAAGTTTAATAGCTAATACTAATGCGGATAACAAGTCAACTTAACTAATCCCCAAAATCTGGTTGTCACGTGCACAAACCTCTAATGTATTATAATGGATTTGAAAGAAAAACACAAGTCTCAAATGATGTTGTCACTAAAGTAGAACAAGATCATAAATAGGAGTAAGAAGGCCCACTGAGATGACAAACAACTACCTCACAAATCTCCACATGAAGCCTCGAAAAAGAAGAGAATAGAAAGTATCACGAAGATCCGGGCTTGTAACCTACAAAAAAATGTAGAAGCAATGGGTGAGTACCAAACCACACGGTACTCAGCAAGCAAACTTCTAAATACAAGCTAATGGGATAGAATACGGGTACTCCTTACACCCCAGTCGAACCTCCACAACTACAACCTGCATAAAAACCAGTCCAACCTAATAGTTCACAATTTACATAACACATAGTTCAACCACATCACTTCAATAATTACAGATCAGCAACACACAAGATTAAGTTCACCAATCACAAGTTCCACAGAAAGTACTCGTAAGTTCACAAATGATAAAGATGCACAATGCAATAAAATGCAATGTAAAGTATAATGATGTATGTCTGGCCTAATGATACACACTCGCTGTCTCTCAGTCTGGGACCCATGGGGGACATATCTGTCCATGCATCCAGCGCGGCGCGCGACACGTCCCACGATAATAGAATCCATCACGACGTGTGACACATCCCTCGATAATAAAATCCGTTGTGGCGTATGACACGTCCCTCGAATCATAATATCCGTCGCGGCGCGCGACACGTCCTTCGAAATGGTACATCCTCTTTAATTTCCTTATTTTTCCTCAATTCACATAACACTTGTCACAACCAAGTCTCAGAACGAATGCAAATGACATGTTCACGCAATTAATGAGGAGATGATCATTTCCATAACAATGCACAATTCACAATAATACAATCGTGATATAACATCAACAATGAATCAATAAGCCTTTCAAACCATTCTCAACACATCACACACCCATAGTTAATCATATTGCCTTTTATTACCCTTTTTCATCATTAGAATTATTCAACACGGACAAGTCAACCCATCACCAAGTCCCATTACTCCCCAACACATACTACAAGGAAATACACGATTCTACACACTTAACAAGGGTTGAGAAATCCACTTGCCCCAAATAATTGGAAAATCACTCCGGAACTTGAGTTTTCCCCTTTCATTGGACTTCCAAATCAATGAGCTATTCAATTAAATAATCACAATAAGATTTCAAAACTAACAATAGCCATATTACTATATGTCTATTCTAAACCCAAAAACATACCCAAAATATTTAATCAAGTTCCTAATTTTGATGTCAATTAACATGTCAACTCTCATATTTTTCAAATTTCAAGCCTATGGTTAAGTTCCTATTTCTCCAATATCATAAATCTAATGATATTCATATAATACAATACACTTAATATTTAATTACATATCTTAATATATTAGAAATTAAATCATACTATGAAATAAATAAAATAAAAATCGAAACCAACTAGTTACAGAAGCAGTTTGCATAACCTACTATACTTGCAAATTTTCCATTCCACTCATCCTTATCCCATAATTACCTTATAATTACTCATCATTAGACTATCAACAGCTAATCATTGTACCGTAGATTTTCACTAACATTTTATCTCAAAAATAGAAACACTGGTCATTAATAAAAACAAGTTTGCAGTACCATTACCCTCTAAAGCTTAAGCCCACAATATGATGCCAACAAAACTCTCTCTCTTATTCCCTTTTTTTTTAACAACCCAACTATTATAATAATGATTTAATATGATCCTATCCATATTTACAAATGCAAGGATCAGATGGGTTAAGGACTTACTTGATGCATACAAGTTGATCGTGCTTTTGTTATCGCCCATCAGTTTTGTGTCAAGCAGCAACTATAGGTATGATTATGATTTAAAAAAAATAGTAATAAACCCTATCAACTTAATTCAATACATGGGCCAAGTGATGTAGGGTATTAAATAAATTATAAGCTAGGTCCATTAATCACAAACTGCATAAATAAATTATTTAATAAGTACCCATTAATTGAATAACTGTAGTTATCGAATAGTTCGAAATTCTCAAACCAACTTCACCGACTAATCAAGAATGACTCGGGACAACTATCGGGAGGGGCGAAATGGTAAATTTATAAAAATGACTTTTCGGTTCATTACACTTCTGGATACATCACTGGACTTCTGGATACATCAGCAGACATCCGAATACATAAGTGAGGTATGTATCCGAGAGGGAATAGGACATCCAGATACATCACTGGACTTCTGGATATATAAGTTAGGGATGTATCAGAGAGGAGAGGGATGTATCCCAGAGGGGGATAGGGATGCATCAGTGAGAGGAGAGTGATGCATCCGAGAGGGGATTTTTGAAAAAAATTTAAATGGTAGGGAATTTTAGAAATTATGGTAAAATAGGATGTGTATTTAGGTAATGTTTCCTTATATATATGGTTCACATATACCCCTACAGTTACAAAAGTAGCTCACATATACCTTCATCTAATGGAAGTGAAAAAAATTAGTTTTAAATTTATATTTTTGACTTTTAATTTTTTTAAAAATCATGAAGGGGTACATATGATCCTTCTAGCAAAGTTCAAGGTATATTTTAATCTTTTTCATACATAAATTATTTTTTGACTTCTTTGATTATCATTATTTGAGTTTCTTGTTCTTATTTTATTTTTTTCTTTCATTCTTTAGTGTAAAGGAAAATAATTAAAATTAATTTTTTTGGCTATATTATAATTTAGTTTTTGTATTTGTAAAATTATAATTGGGGCATCTATAATAAATTTTACAAGAAAATTAGTGAATCATACATATATTTGACCATCAAAATAATAAATTTAAATTAGTTGTTGAAACAAAAAAGTCAAAAAGAATACGTGTGAGGAGGATCAAATGTACCCCATATGGATTATATTTTTTTTAAAAAAAAAATTTAAAAAATTAAATTAAAACTAATTTTTTTCACTTCCGTTAGAGGAAAATGATATATGTGAGCCATTTGTGTAACAATGGGGGTATATATGAGATACTTTCATAATGAAGGGTATATCAACTCTAAATAGCAAAGTTAAAGTGTATATAGACCCTTTTCCCTTTAATAAATATTTACTGATTTTAGCGATATAATTTTTATTTATTACTTTCTTTATTTAAAAAGAATGACCTAGTTTGACTTTACACAGAGTTTAAGAAAATAATTTTTTTTTAAAATTTTGTAGTCACAAATTAAAGTTATGGCAAATGTACAAAATGTCTTTTAATCTTATGGCCTGAAACATGCCACGTGAAATATAGAAATTAAAATGTTACCAAAAAAAGGAAAGGGGTCATTATTTTTGAAATTGACTAAAATAGAAAGTAGGTCATTCTTTTTGAAATGGAGAGAGTATCATTTATATCAATCTTATCTTATCTTATCTTATATATATATATATAAAAGAGAATCTTAGGCCCGCCTACGTGGCACCCTTAGAATTGAGGAATTTACTTTTATATTTTCCTTCATACTTTTAGTTTTTTTTACCCTTGTTTTTTTTACCTTTAAACCTGCTTCTTCAACTCTTGTGCCTCTTCAGACTGTTATATCCCTTTGGTTGCGTCTCTTCAGGAACTACCTATAAAAACTATGCAAATCATACCCGTTGTTGTATCTTCTTTTTCGTGACAACTTTCATCCCTAATTTCTATGGAACTTCGCCAATTGCTTAGAAGTCTACTTTGAATCTTCACGAAACAAAATAATGAAACAAAACTATAATTTTCTTGGAGTTTTTTCCTGCATTCAACATGTCAAAAGAAAAACTATTTCACCTGCTCAATTCTTAAACAACTGATCACAACCATGATAATTTTATGGTTCGTACCTACTTCTTTTTGTGGGCTTTTTCCTTCTGTCATCACTTTGTCCGACAACTTACATTAGTGTTCTATTCAATGAACTGTAAAAATTTATCGTTTATGAATTTGTATTGAATTGCTTTTGTATTTTTAGTTATGAAAACTTTTGAAGTATTCTTGATGGATGATATGGAAAAGTCACAATCCTTCTGAAAAGCTACAATTCTCTGATAAAGTCACAACCCATCAGAAAAGTCACAATCCTTCAATGTGAAAAGGTGTTTTCTTTTAATATATTTTATAATATAAATAAATATACTATGAAATATTTTGTAGGATTTGGGCTAAGACTTTTGGTATTAGTAATTGTCTAGCTTCTTTGAGATAATAAATAAATCGGACCAATAGTCCATAAAGTTGCTTAAAAAAATATTGTATGAAATATAGAATATGTACTAAATTGGGTGTTAAGAAGAAGAATAATAGAAAACTTAAAAATTTTGTGGTTTAAAAATGTGAGAGAACCCCTCTATATATAGCCAACAAAGGGTAGTACGAACAAGTGCTTATTGTGCCTTATTTGAAAAGTCACAACCCTTCTAAAAAGTAACAACTCTTTGGAAAAGTCACAATCATTCGAAAACGTCACAACTCTTTGGAAAAGTAACAACCCTTTGGAAAATTCACAACTCTTTGAAAAAGGCACATTCCTTTGGAAAAGTTACAATCCTTCAATGTGAAAATGTGCCTTCTTTTAATATATTTTATATTTTATAATATAAATAAATATAGAATATGTACTAAATTGGATGTTTTAAGAAGAAGAAGAAGAATAGAAAACTTAGAAAATTTGTAGTTTAAAAATGTGAGGGAACTTCTCTATTTATAGGCAACAAAAGTAGTACAAACATGTGCTTATTGTGCCTTATCAGAAAAGGCACAACACTTCAGAAAAGTCACAACCCTTCAGAAAGGTCACAACTCTTTAGAAAAGTCACAACTCTTTAGAAAAGTCACAACCTTTCAGAAAAGTCACAACTCTTCGAAAAAGTCACAACCCTTCGAAAAAGTCACAACCCTTTGGAATAGTTGCAATCCTTCTGAAAAGTCACAACCCTTTGAAAAGATCGCAACTCATCAGAGAAGTCACAACCTTTTGGAAAAGTCACAACCTTTTGAAAAAGTCACAACTCTTTGAAAAAGTCACAACTCTTTGAAAAAGTCTCAACCCTTCAATGGGAAAAGGTGTATATATTCTTTTAATATATTTTATAATATAAACATTTAAATAAATATATATAATATAAAATATAAAAGATATACTAAATTGGATATTTTAGGTTGGGTATTACAATAATTTAACATTCAAGTTAGGGAGTTCATGCTTTTTAGGTAGTATAGATATAGATAGATAGATATAGAAGCTTATAGATAGATAGATAATATAGATAGATAGATGTTATCACGTATTTTTCACATATTCCTTCTTAGCCTTTCACATTCTTTATTCAGAAAAGTAGTAGTTTAAATGTTTCAATTACTACTTTTCTATTCTTTGTTAATAGTTAATACATGACAAATTTGGGGAGTTTAAATTATTAAAACTACTGCTACTTGTAACCTTTCTTGATTCTCCTTATTACTTGTAATTATTTTTAATTCCTATATTATTTCCTGGCCGATGCCCTCCAGAATAACAAACATGCGACTTCGTTTGTTCATAATTCTTTAGTTGTTCTTTTGTAAAAACAAATGTATTTCAAAATATTTTCAATTTTTAAATATAATTAAAAAAGTTTTAAAAAACTTAATGAGATCTTTTTATGATTTACTAGGTCTAGAATAATTCGGAGACACACATTTGAGAATACGAGGGGCTGATATCTTTCACATGATTAATTTATTATGGTATATTTAGGGGTATTTATGGACAATGACATGGAAGAGTAAGGAAAACTAGTTGTTACTGACTAAAGAATGAATAATAGACCATCAAATTGACTATCTTATACTTTTCATGCACATGTACCAAACAATGGAGAAAGTGATAATTGACTAATCTATGAAAGATCATTCAATATTGAGAAGCCAATTAAATATCAAAGAACAAATATTATAATTGAAAATATGTAGAAGATAAAATTCATTAAAGAGTAAAATTTTTACTATCTTTCAAGTTCTTAATATATGTGACAATGCCAAATTTCTACTATTCGAATATTAGAAAATGATCATTCATAATCTTAATGAGGTCATGGATTACTACGCGAAGCGCAGATAAGTTATCTAGTATTATGATACATCTGCACTATATATAAAAAGTGAATTATGCATGCAATGTAGATGTATTATAAGTGTTTTGAAATATATTATGTTTACTTGGTAAGAAATTGACATAATATATTATAAGTTTATTAAAGTATGTGATCAATTTATTATACTTCAATAAAATTTGTTGTATATGTGTTTTATAAATTATTTTCTGCAATATGTATTAAAATTGTATTATAAATATATTATAAGTGTTCAGTGAAAAAGAAAATATTATTGCTATGAATAGTAAATATTTTCTTAATATAGCATATCTTATGTAAGTCAAATCCTCAACCACACAATCACCGAAATGATCTCCAACTATCAAGAATGGATAGAGTTCATCAAAAGGAGCCCAATGATACCTATATTGATAGGATTAGAAATTGGGGATAAAATAGTCCAAAAAATCACTTTGGAAATCAAAAGGATAAATTAGATTTTTAGTTGAAAAATAAGTTCTACGAGCCAAGAGGAATTCGTGGTTGAAAAACCCAATAAAAACAAGCAAGAATCGAGCTCCAAATCAAGAATTTACTAATTTTCCAACTTTGAGAGAAAAACCCCAAACCCACATTGAAATCAAGATTTAAAAGAGTTTTCGGAAGATAAAACTTGAAGGAATTGATCAAGAATAGATAAAGGCACTTACCCAAATGAATCTCCTTAAGAAACCTCTAAAAAATCTCCTCTCCTAAGCTCTCAAATGAGTGAAAAATGGTGGAATGTGAAAAATGAGATGAATTACTGAATAGACACTGCTAGGTCTGAAAAATGAGGTCCGCGAACGTGGGACAGGTGCCATGAATGCAGCCCACTAGGCTGCCAAAGGTTCACGAACGCGGGTATAGTGCTGCGATCACGGAGCACTGTTCACTCGCGAATGCACCGTAGCCCTCCGCGATTGAGGTGCATCAGATGCCTACCCTCCACAAACATGCTAGGGGACCCATGAACGCAGTCCCCTTGCACCAGATATTAGAAAACATGAAAGGCAAGGATCAAAGTCTCTGATCGGATCCTCAAAAATTGTTTGGAGTCCGATTAAAATAAAATGGACATGCTAACCCTATAAATTCGACATTCCGGGCTCAATGAAATCATCGTATTTCCTAAAAGAGGTCAAATGATGGAATTACCTTCCCGAACCACTCTTAAGGCTTAAAACTCAACTTCTCGCCCAAATGCCCAAAACTCAACCCTAGGCCTCAGAAACCTTACCAACCACCCTACTATCTCAAACTCGATGTTCTGGATGCAATGGAATTGAAGGAATCTCCATCCGATGCTTGGGACCCAAAATGTTGACCAAAGTCAACCCTATCAAGAATTCTCAACTCAAAAAAGTCAAATCACCAAAAAACACACCCGATCGCATCAGGGACCACATCAACCATTCCTGAAACACAAACTAAGCATGAAAACGCTAAGGGGAAGGGTAAAATGGTCAATTCATAAATAAAATTTAATGCGCAAGGAATGGGACATTACATTATCCACCACTAAAACACGGGTTTTTCCTCGAACAAAAAGCAAAATAAGGTAATGTAGGGGTGAAAATCTGAGAGTATCTATGACGCATGTCAGACTCTACCTCCCACGTCGCCTCCTCAATAGGTCGGTGTCTCCATTGCACCTTCACTGAACCAATATGCTTGGATCGCAACAGTCTAGTCTGCCATGATAGCAATCGGCTCCTCCTCAAAGGACAAATTTTGATCCAAAGCAACTGAGTCCCACTGAATCACATGAGAATCATTATGACAATATCGCTTAATCATCGAGACATGAAACAGGGAGTGGACCACTGAAAGGCTCGTAGGCAAGGCCAACCTATAGGCTACCTCTCTGCACTTCTCTAAAATCTCAAAAGGTCTAATGAATCGCAGACTGGGCTTTTCTTTCTTTCCAAACCTCATCACACCCTTGTTGGGTAACACCTTAAGAAAAAACCGCTCACCAATTAAAAAGAACACATTTCGGACACGCCTATCTGCATAGCTCTTCTGCCTACTCTGTGCGGTCACAAGGCGCTGCTGAATGAACTTCAGCCTATCCATGGAGTCTCTCAACAAATTAGTGCCCCAAGGTCGCACTCCAAATGAATCAAACCATCTGAATGCTGGAATGATAATTATTGTTATAAGCAAACTCCACAAGAGGTAGTTATTGGTCCCAATGACCACCAAAGTCCATGATGCAAGCCCGAAGCATATCCTCAAGCACCTGAATATAGTTCGCTCAGATTGACCATCGTTCTGAGGATGGAAGGTGGTGTACTCAACTCAAGCTTTGTACCCATCTGCTCCTGCATAGAACTCCAAAAATGAGAGGTGAAATATGCACCTCTATAAGAGACAATGGAAATGGGCACTCCATGCAACCTAACAATCTCACAAATGTAGATCTTAGCCAACTGCTCTGCATTATAGTTAGTCTTTGATGAGTCGGTAGTTTTGACTCATTTAGAGCTTCATTTGTACTAAATTGGTGTCCTTAATGCCCATTTTACACTTATAACTAATGTAAAACCGTTTGTCTGTAGCATGAAGGAATTGGAATGAGGTAAGGACAATATAATGCAAAAAGAAGCCAAAAAAGTTGCAAAATTGAAGGAACAAGAAGGCTGAGGCTCGCCAAAGGAATCTCGGCGACACGCCGAGTGGTTAATGCTTTACCTAAATTTCCAGTAAACAAAGAGAAGATCTAAGTCAAGTCGGCGAGGTGAGGGACCAGACGACGAGTTGCCGATCAGAACGGCGAGCCCGATGCACCTCGCCTAAAGTTTCAGAATGAAATCAGTATTGAAGTCAAGAGTTAAAAGGCGAGATCGAGAACAAATGCTCCTGCCACTTCTGCCCCTGCACCGGGCCTCTCTTCTGCCACTGCCCCAGTTTCAGCCCCTGGCACCCGGCCTTTGACTCAGGCCATGATTATCAAGATGGAACATCTTGCACATTCAGCAGATGTTAGAGCTTCTCGGGTTGAGGTAGCTATCCCGGGCATGATCGAGAGAGCTTTAGTTGCCGCCCTTGACCTTATCTGCACAGAGTTGGGTGATCAGCACTGACTTATTACAGCTCATGGAGAATTTTTCGCAGCCCTCACCATTAGAGTTGAGGTATGTGAGCAGCGAGAGGGTAGCTCCATAGAGCTGACGACCATCCGCACTGATATCACTAGTTTGAAGAGAGATGTGGACCAGCTGAAGTCCACAGACATTACCATGCTTTGGGGTAGTTTGGATGTGCCCGAGGGTACGAGTGCCGTTGTTCCTCCACCTGCCACCACCGGTGTTGCTCCGATCGCTGATGATGAGGGTTCGTCTGATGCACCTGAGACAGATGAGGAGGACTTTGCTATGCAGGATCGAGAGGTGTATGCGGATCTCGATGACCTGGAGGGGGATTTGGTCTGAGCTTCCACTGTTGAGTCTCTCCAGGAGACATCGATGATTGGGTCGAGTGGGATCCGATAGACTGTGGAGAGTGCATCGGGTATTGATGCCCAGGCTGAGGACACACCCCGACATAGCGGGACAGGGGACTTTCTATTGCACTTCCTTTCTTTTTAGTTTGTATGTTTATTTTGTTATTTCGCATTGAGGACGCTTCTTTGTCTTTTTGGTGGGGTGGTGCTTTTCCATTGATTGTTATTTTGGATATTTCTTTAATTGAATGAAATGGTTTTGATTTCTAGCGATATCTCTCTTTACTTATCATTGTCGAATGAATGATTGCAGTTCTCTTGTACTTTTGAGTGTCGATTGTGTTCAATATCGATGACTTGAATAGTGCTCTTGATTGAAAAATATGCTGGTGTGCATCCAACGAGGTAAATTGGAGTTGCATAGTCTTGTGTAACCCCTTAGCCTCTCGTTGTGACTAGCAAATTGTCGATAGTGAGTCTTGCAATGACCGTTGCACGCAAGCTTAATCCTAGAGTTGTGATCCGCAGTTGTTTTTGAATGCCATGTGTGGTGAGCTTTACTTGAAAAGTGGGTATGATGATGCCTAGAATTTGCCCTGGTAGTCCGTTTGGCTAGGCATTGGTGAATGTGGGAAAATGATCTTAGGCATGAATATTTTTTAGGGTGAACCTAATTGCTAAACTTTTGTTGGCAACCTTGTGAGGGTGTGAATCCAGCTTGGCACCATTTGAGCCTATCCTTCTCCTTGATTGAAACATAAATACAAGAACCTTAGCCATTTATTTGAAGGCCATGTCTCTCCCACCTAAACCTTCGTGAAGTATTGGTCAGTTTGAATAGACAACTTTGGCCAAAAGCCTAAGTTGGGTGTGTGGTGAGAATGAAGAGAGAATTTGAGCTAGAGGTTTGTTAGCTTGATCTTTTGAAAGGCTGTTTGTAAAAAAAAGAGAGATGGAACCCCTTTATATATAAAAAAAGAGAGAGAAAGAAAGGAGAAAAAGCTGAAAAGAAAAGTAAGAAAAATATTTGAATAAGATAGTACCATTGTGCATGGAGGTGAAAATAAAAAGGGGTGTTCATAAAAGTGATTTGTGTACTGCAAAGGGACAAAGGATCGGTTGTAAAATTGAAATGTTTGAAAGAAAGGGAAGGAGAAGTAAAATGGAAACCATGCTTCATGAAGGTAGGTCCACTAAACCAAAAATGACCATACCTTGAACCCCAGCCCCGTTACAAGCCTCTAAAGTCCTTTGTGATCTTACATGAACTTTGTGATGGTTAGATGGAAAATTCGGGCAAGCCTATGGGCAAAGTTGTGCAAACTCTTTCTCTTTTGAGAGTGTGAGTGTTGTATTGATTCCGAAATATTGTTCTTCAATTGAATTTGGGCAAGAGAGGGGAATCCTTTTTGATGTAAGGGCATTCAAATATCTTTGTGGGTATAATTTTGCGTTTTAGGTGAGCACTTGTGAGCATAGACTTTAACTGATGATGGCTAGTCAGAATTTGATGTTTCTGGTGTACATTTGATCCTTGTATCTTGGACTAATCCTTGTGTGCACTTTAAAGTGAGTTCTTAAGCAACACTGCTTGTAGACATCCCTATTGAGTTCATTGATCTCTTGTTTTACTTGAGAACAAGCAAAAGTTTAAGTTGGGGGTGTTGATGAGTCTGTAGTTTTGACTCATTTAGAGCTTCATTTGTACTAAATTTGTGTCCTTAATGCCCATTTTACACCTATAACTAGTGTTAAACCATTTGTGTGTTCCATGAAGGACTTGGAATGAGGCAAGGACAATATAATGCAAAACGAAGCCAAAAAAGTTGCAAAATTGAAGGAACAAGAAGGTTGAGGCTCGCCAAAGGCAACTCGGTGACACGCTGAGTGGCTAGTGCTTCACCTAAAGTTCCAGTAAAAAAGAAGAAGATCTAAGTCAAGTCGGCGAGCTGAGGCACGAGACGACGAGTTGCCGATCAAAATGGCGAGCCCGATGCACCTCGCCTAAAGTTCCATAATGAAATCAGTATTAAAGTCAAGAGTTAAAAGGCGAGATCGAGAAACTCGGCGCATCACCGAGTGGAAGGGCGAGCTCGACTTACGCCGCCGAATGACCTTGAAATTCAAATCGTGTGGAGATTTGGGAAAGTATAAATATAAAATTTTGAATTGAATTGAGCGAGTGGTTGCGAGAAGAATCAGAACTCGAACTTAGAAAGTACATTGCACTTTGAGGGATTTTGTGAACTACTCTTTGTGATTTCTTTGGCATTGAATATTGGGTATAATTTTATTTGATTGTATTTTCTGTTTGAAGAATTGGAAAATCAATGGCTAATGTTTTTGGTAACTATCTCTTCATCATCATTATGATTGGCTAAAACCCCAATGCCTTAGGGGTGTGATTATGTGTTCAAATGCCTAATTAGCTTATGGGTCTTATGGATTGCTGAATTAAATGTTGAATTAGAATGGGTTCAGTTGATAATTCATGTTTTCATCTTATGAATTGAAGTTGCAAATTCAGTTCTAGTCTATATCTCTTTGTATGCTTGTAGAATATGCATTTGAGTGGAATTATAAACTGATAATTGTACGAGTTCTTACTTGTACTACTCAGCTTGTTAAAGTGAGTTTAATTAAGGTGCTAGATTGTGTTTCTTATTGTATAGGCTATTGGGGTTTGAAAAAACCCAATTGAAAGCATGGTAGTTGGTTGCTAAATAGCTATCATAGTTTTAATCTTACCTACCCATTGTGATTCAATATTCTTACGCAATTCGTAATGACCCATTTAGTGAAATTGGTAGTTGAACACTCACACATCCCTAAGGTTCCATTTCTCACTTATTAAATTTGTGTTTGTTGCGATCAATCAATTAAAATCCCCCTGATTTGATAATTGAAACTTTGACGATTTACATTATGCATTGATTTATTTGCTTACATCTACAAAAAGCTAGAAAACTATAATACTTCATACTTGAATTCTATACTCAATTCCATTCCTCGTGGGATCGACCCCAACTCTTCGTTGGGTTTTTATTGCTAGCGACCGCCTACATCTTGAATTGTGATAGGTGTAGTTGAGCGTTATAAGTCTTCACTGGAATGAAATGAGCCGACTTGGTCAACTGATCCACAATAACCCAGATTGAATCAAATTTACCCAAAGTCAAGGGTAATACAGTCACAAAGTCCATAGTAATGCGTTCCCACTTCCACTAGAGATGGGCATCCTTTGCATCGTATGACCGGTCTCTGATGTTCATACTTCACTTGCTGACAGTTCAAACACTTGGCCACAAATTCCACAATATCTCTCTTCATACCATACCACCAATAGTGTTGCTTCAAATTACGATACATTTTGGCTACCCCCTGGTAAATAGAGTATTTAGAACAATGAGCCTCCTCCAACATCATACGCACCCAACAAGCAACTTCAAGAACACAAATGCAGCCACAAATCCTCAAAGCTCCCTCGGGATCAAGAGACACAGACTTTGCTTCACCTTTCAACACTTTGCCCCGATTACTCTCAACTTGTCATCCTCAAACTGGTGGGCATGAATCTGATCCATCAATGTAGACCTAGCCTCAACAAAGGCTAAAACACGGTGAGGTGCAGAATATCGAGTGGAACCTACTATTTATCCAACGACTATGCCTCTAACGTCAAAGGTTTCTTCTCCACCTTAAGAAAGGCTAAGCTACCCATACTAGGTGCCTTTCGACTCAAAGCATCTGCTACCACGTTTGCCTTGCCCAGATGATAAAGAATGGTGACATCATAGTCATTCTGTAAGTACAACCATCTACGCTGTCTCATGTTCAGATTCGGCTGAGAAAAGAGGTACTTAAGTCTATGATGATCGGTAAAGACTTCACAATGCACACCATAGAGATAATGCCTCCATAAATTCAAGATGAAGAACACTGTCGCTAACTCTAAATCGTGAGTAGGGTAGTTCTTCTCATGCACCTTCAAGTGTCGAGAAGCATAGGCTATTACTCTACCCTTTTGCTTTAACACACCTTCTAGGTCAACACCCGAAGCCTCACAGAATACCACAAATGCCACTCCCTCCTTGGGTAATGCTAAGATAGGTATTGAGGTCAATAACTCCTTGAGCTTTTAAAAGCTCACCTCACAGTCATCGGTTCATAGAAATACCACATTCTTCTGAGTCAACTTACTAGTGTGATGGAAAAGAATCTCTGAACAAACCAACGATAATAGCCTGTTAACCTGATGAAACTCTAAATCTCAGTAGGGGAAGTAGGTCTCACCCAATCACGAACTGCCGTAACCTTGACCAGATGAGCCATAATACCTTCCTTGGTTGCCACATGACCCAAGAAAACCATGGACTCAAGCTAAAACTTGCACTTGAAAATTTTTGTATACAACTTTTCCTCTTCAATCTCTGAAGTACGGTCCTCAAGTGACGAACATGATCGGCCTCATTCTTGGAAATAACCAAGATATCATCCATAAATACAATAACAAAAGAGTCCAAATAAGGCCGAAATACTCGGTTCATCAACTCCATAAAAGCAGCTGGGGCATTAGTCAGCCTAAAGGACATGACGACAAACTTAATTGGAAGACTTGTTGCAAAAAGGGTTTATTTGGCCTAGTGTATCACCGTGGGGCGCACCGGTCTTATTTGTGAAGAAAAAGAATGGTAGTATGAGGATGTGTATTGATTATTAACCGTAGCTTGTTCAACTGTTGATAATCAATACACATCCTCATACTACCATTCTTTTTCTTCACAAATAAGACCGGTGCGGGACACGGTGATACACTAGGCTGAATAAACCCTTTTTGCAACAAGTCCTCCAATTGAGCCTTCAATTCCTTCAACTCTACCAGAGCCATCCCATAAGTAGAGATGGAAATGGGGTTGGTACTTGGCTCCAAGTCAATCATAGAATCAATATCACGTTCTGGAGGGACACTCGATAAGTCTATAGAAAACACATCCATGAACTATCTCACAACTCTCGTGGTCTTTAAAGGTGATGGATCTTTGGTAAGATTATGAACATGGGCCAAATAAGATAAGCATCCCTTCTCCATCATATGATAGGCACAAAGAAAAGATATCACTCCTATCGGATGCAAACTTTGAGCACCCTTTCACACTAATCAAGGTAAACTGGGGTAAGCTAAGGTCACAGTCTTGCATAATAATCTAAGACAACATGATAGGGAGATAACCAATACATACCCAATATCATATCAAAATCAAACATATCAAATAAAATTAGGTCTGCCCGAGTCTCACTATCAGAAAATGTCACTACACACCCTCGGTACACCCGATCCAACACTAAGGAATCACCTATTGGGGTAGAGACACTAATAGGAACACAAAGGAACTCAAACTCAGGATCAATACTCATAGCAAAATAAGTAGAAACATAAGAATAGGTCGACCCGAGGTAAAATAATATTGTAGCAGAACAGTGACAGACTGGGATGGTACATGTGATCACTGTATCTGATGCCTCTGCCTCAGATCTACTAGGTGTATCGTAAAACTGTCTGCGGTCACCACTAGACTGAGAGCCACCACGAGCACTACCTCGAGCTCCCTAAGCTCCAACCTTGGTACCACCCCTAGTACTCGGTGGAGTGCCTCGTGCCACTGTAGCTGGCATAGAAAAAATGGTCTGTGATTGTGACTGGACCATAGAAGAAGCACATATGGGCAATTCTTTGCTTTGTGCCTAAACTCCTCACAAATGAAACAACCACGGGGACCTGAATCCTATTGAGAGTAACTAGAAGAGTGTGCATGCTCTCCTTGACCTGAAGATCCACTATCCGTACCCTGACCAGTCTGACTAGGCCCGGATCCACTAACACTATTTGTACTCAAAATAGTGGCCTACACTGCTCTACCCTGATAACCCTGCTTGAATAATATGTACCTCTGGATTAATGACCACTGAAACGACCCTGGCGATGAAACCTCTTTGTGCCACTACCCTGTCTAGCATGCTGAATACTCTCAATCATCCTGGCATGGTCAATAATACTCTAGAATGTACCACCTCATAACACAAGAGAGGTTGTGGCCTCTTGAAGATAACTAGCGAGACCCTTTACCAACTTACAGATCTTTTCAAACTCTATAGGAATACTCGATATGGCATAATAGAACCATTCATGGAAACGAGCCTCATACTCAGAAACTGATAATGAGCCCTACTCTAATCTATCAAACTCGTCCTTGCGCTGATCTCTAAGGCTATAGGGCACAAACCTCTCAAGGAACACCCTAGTAAACTGCTCCCAACCCATATCAGGAGAGCCAACAGGCCTATGAGCAAGAACTGATCTCCACCACTCCATGGCCAATCCTGAAAACTGATAAGAAGTGTAAGAAACCCCATGATCCTCTAAGATACGTAGGTTCAACAAACTGTCTTGACACTCAATCAAGAAGTTATAAGTCTTCTCTTCAGCTGTACCGTAAAACCTGGGAGGTGCCAATCTTACAAATCTCTCAAAATGCTTTTGCTCGGCAATCAACGTGGTTGTACTAGTAGAAACAGGTAGAGCTACAAATATCAAAGGTGCCAAAGAAGGTATTGAAGAGGAACCAGGAGTTTGAAATCCCATACTAGGCCCCTAAACTGGCGATGTAGCACCAACTGCAATAGGAGAACATGTAGTACCCAGAAGTATACTAGAAAGAAGGGCACTATCCAATCTAGCCAAGAATTTGATGATCAACTCCTGAAGCATCGAAGTGCTGTCGGGAACTAAAGGAGGTTGAGATGGTCCTCTCTCCTCAGTCTACTGCTCAATAACATCATCATGCTTATATATGGGCTCAAGTGATGCCTCCCTAGCTCGTCCTCGAGCAGGTGCTTCCCCCTCTTGCTCGGCCACGACCCCTAATTCCATTGCGTCCCCTGCCTTGCCTATGAATTGGGTTCGGACAATAGGTATGACCTCGCCCTCTGAGGTACTAACTCTAGTCTCGCCATCTGCATAGAGAGAATAGATTAGAGGTATGCAACACATGATATAAATAATTCGGACGAAAAGAATCAAAGGAAAGGAATTTATCCTACTAGGTATCTTGTAGCCTCTCGAAGGTAAGTACAAATGTCTATGTACTAATCCGCAAGACTCTACTAGACACCCTACTCTTTAACTTATGGAATAGGTGAACCTAGCGCTCTCATACCAATTTTTCATGACCCAAAAGCTGAGGTCATGATGGCACAGACCCTGAGAACCCCAAAAATGGTAAGCTGAAATAAATAACACATACGAAACTTCCAAATGGAAGCTAGGCCACAAACGATGAGAAAATAACAAAGAAGTTCCCAAAACCTGGTAGCATAAGTAAAAAGAGCATCTAATACATTTCTAGATTCTGAAACACATCTCAAGTCTTTGAAAGAAAATTAAAGACTGTAAATGATAGATGGAGACCAATGGTGATCGAAAAGCAGGATCTCACCACAACTCTGAAAGAGAAGAAATCTCTAGATCCGATTAGCTGCTACGAAGATCACCCTAACTAGGATTTGTATCAAAAAGGATAACGAAAGTAGGGGTGAGTAGAATCCACATGTACTCAGTAGGTTAGATTGATAGAGTATATGCAACTAATCAAAGTTACGAAATAAACTATGAAACGCTTCTGCCTGCACGTAGAAAATTCCCATTCTGGCATCGGTGTCGCCAATTTATATAATAACGACGTGAATAAAGTAAGCACAAAAGGATACCGTTAATACTCAAATCAACATATAGTAAGTTACACAACACAACAAGCTACCTAATGCGATGCAATGATATGATGAAATGATGGAATGATGTGATGGAACCAAGGTTGTTGCATAACCTGTCATATACATCTTGCCGAGCTTTAGCTTCCAGACAAGTACCTATAGGGGACTCGTAGTCCATATACCAATCTCATAATTTCAATATCTCATCAACTTGCCACCTAGCTTGTGGTCAAGGATATAAGTAAGGTGTCACATTTTCTTTCTCAAAAATAGTATTTCTCCTTGTCATATTCCCATGAATAATGATATGCTGAATGAGGATGAATGCATCACAACACATACAACACAAAGACATAATCAATTCATCAAGGATTTTGAATAGCATAATGTTTCCAAACTCACAAGTCATGAAACACGCCCTCAAATGATATGGATAGTGGAGGAAACCATTTGAAATCAATCTTTACCACTTAGAAAAATATTTCTTTCATTTTAAGATGTTTCAAAAATCAACTCAAGATCCTAACTCGGGCATCTCAATGTCAAATGTAAAAATAAGTCGCACAACCCCTCGCTTGGGCAATTACTCAAATATCACAGATTTTTAGCAATAATTAAAGGTATCACAGAAGCCTTCACACAAGTTACAATTTACAAATTAAATATTAGAGGAGTAACTAATTTACGCAGCCACCTTCTAGGAAGGGTTCTGTTTCAAAAGTTCTCGTATGTAAATCTAATATTTGTAACAAATATTGGATGAGAAACTAATCTACGCAGCCACCTTCTAGGAAGGGTTCTGTTTCAATTAGTTCTCGTATGTAAATCTAATATATGTATTGTCCAATAAAACTTTTTTCTAACTCTTGTATCAAATTGATGGTAACATCCTCCGGTGTTGGCAATGATGCTTGAAACTCTTGTGCATCTAGTTCATCGTCACTACTACATCCAAATATTGAATTAAAAGAAGAGTCTTGTTTGACGCTTAACTTTGGCAAATTATAATTTCTTCTCTCAGCGTTCCAGTCTCTAAATAAAACTGATGACTCCAAGCTTTCTTTAGCCAATGAATGCCTGTCATCTCCAATTTGAAACCTTGCCGCACTAAAAGCAGCCTCTGAAGCAACTGATGAAGCTTGAATAGCTAGAACATCACGAACCATTTTGCTAAGAGTTGGAAATACACTGCCACGTTTCCTCCACTAATCTAATACTTTTACGTTGCCCTACTCGTCGGTAACTGTTTCCAAACACTGATTAAGATATTCTTCAAAATCATCACGGTTAGTAGAGTTAAGATCAAGAAAACCAAGCATATAATTATCAATATAATCATTGTTGATAGCATTAGAAGTTTGAGCAACAGCTCCTTCATTAATTTTCATAGTTTTATTTTTTTATATAAAATTTTGGCTTGCACTTTTATGCTAGACTTACAAAATTCACAACTTGGAACTTCTTCCGGTAAAATTTCTAAAGTATCATAAAAAGTTTGAAGAAGTCCTTGTACACCTCGTAATTTATATTGAGGGTTAAGTAAAGTCGCAGTTAAAAAATTTGAGGAATAGGAAAAAAATATTTTTAAAATTTTTCAATCATAGCTTCAATTGACGGTCTAAATTTTTCAATTTTTTTGTATGTTTGAAATTGAATTGAAATAGCACAAATATTTACTAAGACTGATGAAATAGTAGGATAATAAACTCTAGAAAACATGGTTGTAGCATTATAAAAAAGTTTTAGAAAATCCAATAGTTCTTTGGTTTCTATCCAATCTTCATCACAAATTCTTTCTAGTGGGTCAGAATTATGGACATTAAAAACCATTTGTATGGGTCGTTGATATTCACAAGCAACTGAAAGCATTTCATAAAAAGAATTCCACCTAGTTTTAACATGTTTTGGAACTTTTCGTGGTGTAAGATTACATAGTACACAACGCTCATTAAATTCCCTAATTCTAGCAGGTCTATGAGCATAAAAAATCCATAAAACAACATATTCTATTTTCATACAACCACAATCAAATAATGAAATACCATCTTATACAATTAAATTTAATATATGTGTAGCACATCTAACATGGAAAGCGTTATTATCAATTGGACATAGTCTAGTTTTTAACATAGCAACAGCGTTGGTGTTATTAGACGCATTATCTAATGCGACACTCATCACTTTATCACAAAGCATATAAAAATCTAAAATACCTAAAACAGTTGAAGCTATATAAGCACCAGTTTTTTTTCTCTACACATTCTTTATAACTTAAGATTCTTTTTTGCAAATTCCAGTTATGATCAATCCAATGTGATGTGACAATTTAAATAATCACGTCCATTAACACTACGACCCATATCAGAAGTTATAGACACTCTACAATCTAATATGCTAAATAAACAACAAAGATATTGACAATGTTTACCTTGAAATTCTAAAACATCAGATTTAACTATAGTTCTTGAAACACCTTTAAAAGACGGATTATAAGTTTGTTGAATATATTCAATAAACCGGGATGTGAAGGAAAACCAAAAGGTAAACCACAAACAGAAACCATCTTAGCTAAATTTTCGCGATCTCTTTCTTTATTATATTTACGTTGTGTAATTGGACCACCGGGGTTAGAAGGATCCAATGTTCCTTGAATCATGTTAGAACACTCTACCGATTGAGGAACACTAGAATTAATATCATCATCATCAATTTGAATTCCTTTTTTTTTATCGGCTAGAGCTTTGGCCGCCTTATATTCAATCGGTCTACAAGATAGCAAATGTCTATTTAAACCCCCCGTCCCACCTTGACCTCCACCGACTCTATGTATAAATGCTTGTTTACACTTATTAAAAATAGCAAGAGAGTTCACAGTATCTAAAGTCATAAAATGCCACACAACAGAAGTTTTAGGGCGTTGATACTTCACCTTTCCCCTTGTAGGAGGTACAAGGGGGGAGGGGTGGGGGAGTTGACTATCTTCCTCAGTTGGAGGTGTAGTTTGTGTTGGAGCTTCCGTCGCCGGACTGGTAGGTGTTTCATCTAATTCATCTTCTTCCAAATCAACTTGTACTTCATCATCTAAATTTTCATCAACATTAGGATTATTAAAACGTCGTTCTAAAAATTCATGATCAATTTCAACATTTGTATCTATATTATAATGAGGAGTGAAAGAAGTATCATCAACAAAAGTAGAATCATTTGTATTAATTCTAACTCTAGGCATTGATTTAGAAGAAGAACCACCACATTTACTTTTATTTTTTTCCTTACTACTTTTTTTTGGAAAATTAAATAAATTGGAAACAACGGTTGCTATTTTTTCCTTACCTGTATTTTTTTTTTAGAACTCATATTTAATAAAATGTAAAATGTTATATATAAATAATAATAACACAAAAACTAATTGCGAAAAAAATGTATAAATAAAGAAATGGAATGAATGTACCAAACTTCTGCGTTAATAGCAGACGGTTATAACCAATTCTTGAAGCTTGCTCCAACCAAATGTATTATCGTAAGTTGTAAGTTGTAGCTTCAATACTTGATAGCAACAATATAAAATATAAAATAATTGAATTATAAATATTATGATATTAATTGAAATATAAATATTATGATATAAATTTAGAATTGAGAATTGAGAATTAAGAGGAATCAAGAATCAAGATTCAAGAATGAGAGAATATAAAATATAGAATTGAGAGAGTAGATAATTTGTGAGAAATAAAAGAAGGATAAAGGGGTATTTATAATATAAAGAGTGGACTAAAGTGTATTTTATGTAACTTGAGGGTTAAAATAAAAGATTAAAGAGTAGGAGTGGTAGGGGGTGTTTGGGACTCCCAAAAATCAAATATATCCGTTGGGGGGGCCCACTAGCCATTGCCCCAACGGTCCCCAACGGATAAATTGCAAAGTTTTTAAAAAAAAAACAGTTGGCCCACTTGATCGGCAGGTTCGACCGGGACGGGATCGGGACAGACCGGGCCGGGTCGACCGGGACCAAATCGTGAACCGTCCCCCTATCCGTCCTCCTATCCCCCTATCCCCTATCCCGCTTCGACACGTGGGACCGGGACCGGCGAGACGGGTCTCGAGCCGGTACCGGGCCGGGGGGCTTTCCCGGTCCCCTTGCCAGCCTTAGCAATAGGGTAAACCACACCCGCATCTAATCACTTGATGATTTCCTTCTTAACTACTTCTTGCATTGGAGGATTCAGCCTCCTTAGGTGCTCGACGCCGGGATTACAATCAACTTCCAACTAAATTTTGTGCGTTCAAATACCGGGAGGAATCCCCACAATATCAGCAATTGTCCATCCAATAGCTTTGATAAATCTTTTTAGCACACTAACAAGTACTTTTACCTGCCCTTCAAGTAGGTCAGTTGGAATGATTACCGGCAAGGTATTATTAGCCCCCAAAAATACATATCGAAGATGAGAAGGAAGAGCTTTCAATTCAAGCTTCAGGGGTGCTTCAATGGATGGCTTCGTGGGAGGACTTTCTCTATTCTTCAAATAAATTTCAAGCTTCAAAAAAGTTTTCGAGTAAGAACCTAAACCTGATAAAGCACCCAGAACTTAATCATAATCTAGGACCTCTTCCCCATCATAATTCAAGAGGACAACATCCAAAGATTCACCGATACAAGAAATTTCACCAATACTAGCAATCGCTTCATCGATCACATTAATAACTGACACCGCATGGATTTCATATGGTTGTTTCATAGACTTACACACATTAAAAGTGACTTCCTCTTCATTAACTCTAAATTCCAGGTCGCCACTCTCCACATCAACCAAAGCTCTCCCGGTAGCCAAGAATAGTCTACCAAGAATAATAGGAATCTCGGCATCCATCTCACAATCAAGAATGACAAAATCTTTCAGAAATATGAACTTGTCAACCTTTACCAAATATCATAAAGTACACTGATAGGTCATTTGATGGATCGATCAGCCATGAGAAGGCGCATTGTGGTTGACTTGGGCTCACCGAGCCCAAATTTCTTGAAAATAGCATAGAGCATCAAGTTGTCGCCCCCAAATCATACAATGGTTTGGCAAACTTGAACATCCCAATAGTACAAGGAATAGTGAATGCTCCTAGATCATCCTTTTTAGCCACCACATTTGACATAATAGCGCTGCAACTATGGGATACCTCAACTGTCTCAAAGTCCATTCTCCTCTTTTTCGTAGCCAATTCCTTCATAAATTTTGCATAACCTGGCATTTCGAGCAAAGCATCCACCAAAGGGAGATTGATAGATAGAGACTTAAAAATAGAGAGGAACTTTTGGAACTTTTCATTGTCGTCTTTGTTCTTCAACCTTTGAGGAAATGGTCGGTTGATTTTAGGTAACAGCGTTGGAGAAACCGATTTTGAAGCAACCTCCACCTTAGGCTTAGCAACATCAACATAAGCGCTATCTTTAATCGCCTCCTCATCTTTGGTGTGGACATCATTGTTCACCTCATCATGGAGAACTTCACTTTCGATCACAATAAGTTGCTCTTGATTCACATCAGACCCATCAACCTCAATCACATTATTACCCATAATCTTGCCACTCCGAGTCACAATAGCCATACATTGAGCATTTTCATTCTTCGGGTTTGCTAAGGTGTAACTAGGAAGGCCATTATTTGGTCTTGGGTTTAATTGAGCTAAAATTTGAACCATTTGGGAATCAAGTTTTTTGATTGAAGCTGAGTGAGACGTCACCGTTTGATTTAGAGAAGAAAAATCAGCCTTCATCTCCTTGAGCACTTTATCCGAACCTTCCACCATGTGCAAAATTCGAGCAAGCATATCTTCTGTTCTAAAGTTCTCCGGGTCAGCCTTTGGTTCAGTAACTTTGGGACGATCATGTGGAGGAATGTACCAATCTCTCTAATTTACACCTCGATCACGACACTCCCTATTATCTCTCCAACCACCACCTTGTTCTTTGTTCCAACCTTGATTCCTGCCTGGCCTTTGATAGCTCAGACGAGAACCCACCATTTGATTTGACACAAATTGGACTTCTTCGTTGTACAAGGCTTCAAATTTAGCGTCATCCGGACACATAGCAACTGCATTCACGGCCTTGGGACTTTCACCCATGACATGCTTCGTCAACAAATCCATTTGGGTCATTATCTTAGCCATATTCGCATCACACTCAAGGTCCTTCTCAATCTGCTCCTTTGTCTTTCCAACAGTAAGAGGTGATACTTTGTCCTCTCTCGTGTGCCATGTCCGATTGATCTTAGTCATATCATCAAGCAATGCAGATGCTATAGAAAACAACTGTCTCATAATGCCACCTTGAATTAAACGATAAGCAATAGACTTGTTCACCGAATCAAGGCTACGGTAGAAATATTGCAGCAACACATTTTCAAGTAAACCATGAGTAGGGCATTGTAGAAGGAGCTTTTGGTACCTAATCCACGACTCATGTAGTGCTTCACCATCAAGTCTCTTGAAGTTCAGAATACCATCTCTTTACTTCATCATCTTCGAAGGGGGAAAGAACTATTCTAGAAATTCTTCTGTAAGTTCCACCCAAGAAGTGATTGAGTCTCGTGGTAGTTCAGCCAACCACTTTGTTGCCTCCCCAGTTAGAGAAAAAGGACACAATCAAAGTCGAATTGACTCTTGAGAGATGTTCTTGAATGTGAAAGGGCTGCACACATCCAAAAAGTTCTGAAGATGCTCACGGGGATCCTCATGAGCAAGACCTCCAAAGAATCCTTTGATTTGCAACAGCTGCAACATGGTGCTGGTAACATGAAATATAGCATTACCCACAATTAGGGGCAAGCGAATAGCTCCAGCGCTTCCGACTTGATCCACATTGAAGTCATTCAGATTACCAATGTCCTCATGTGCCTGGTGCATGTCATCATATTGACCCATAACACTACAAGCTTCACTCATGTCGTCACCTCCTGAAAATAAACAATGAAAAGACTAATAAGTAAATTCGACTACAAGCAAACTAATTCACGAAAATATTTCGTTACAAGAATTCTAACCCCCCATCCCCGGCAGAGGCGCCATTTTTGATAACGCTCAACTACACCTATAACGATTCAAGATGTAGGCGATCGCTAGCAATATAAATCCAACGAAGAGTTGGGGTCGATCCCAGGAGGAATGGAAATAAGTATAGAATTCAAATATGAAGTATTAAAGTGATCTAGCTTTTTGTTGATGTAAACAAGTGAATCGATGCATAATGTAAATCTTTGAAGTTTCAATTATCAAATAAGAAGGGTTTTGAATGATTAAAATCAACAAACACGAATTAAAGAGGAATTAAACCAATGAGAAATGGGACCTTAGGGATGTGTGAGTGTTCAACTACTAATTTCACTAAATGGGTCATTACGAATTGCTTAAGTATGCTGAATTATAATGGGTAGGCAAGATTACGATTATGATAGCTATTTTACAACCAACTACCACACTTTCAATTGGGTTTTATCAAACCCCAATAGGATATACAAGAAAAAACACAATCTTCTACGTTAATTCAACCCACTTTAACAAGTTGGGTAGTACAAGTAAAAACTTATACAATTATCAATTGATAATTCCACTCAAATGCATCTTCTACAAGCATAGAAAGAGATATAGACTAGAACTGAATTTGCAACTTCAATTCATAAGATAAAAACATGAATTAACAACTGAACCCATTCTAAATAAACATTTAATTCAGCAATCCATAAGACCCATAGGCTAATTAAGCATTTGAACACATATTCACACCCCTAAGGTATTGGGGTTTTAGCCAATCATAGTGAGAATGAAGAAATAGTTACCAAAAATATTATCCATTGATTTTCCAAGTCTTTAAACAACAAATACAATCAACTAAAAGTACACCCAATGTTTGATAACCAAAGACTCACAAGAATAATTCACCAAATTAACTCTAAGTATTCAAACATGCAATGTACTTTGTTCTCTCAAGACAATGCTATCCAACTCTCTTTCTCTCATTTAAAAATTTCCCACGATTTTGAATTTCAGGACCACTCGGCGCCATAAGTCGGGCTCGCCCTTCCACTCGACGATGCGCCGAGTTGCTCAGTCTCGCCTAGACATTTATATTCCGCATGGGATATCAACATATTATGTGCAATTGACTGTCTTCACATTCTCAATATTGGGGGAAGCGAGGAGGTGGTTAGGTTCTGAGCTACCTAATTCCATCACGACATGGGACTATCTTGCGAAGAAGTTCCTTAATCGATTCTTCCCATCGGGTAGAACCGCAAGGCTAAGAAGTACAATCTTGAGTTTCAAGAAGAAAAATGGGGAGAATATGTATCAAGCCTGGGATCAATTTAAACAAATGTTGCTCGCTTTCCCACATCATTATAAGGTTAACGAAGTACTAGCCCACACCTTCATTGAAGGTATTGAATACAATTCAAGGGTACTACTGAATACTGCTACAAGTGGGCAAGCCTTAGAGAAGACCTATGATGAACTGTTTGATATCCTGGACTAACTATCAGAAGGTAAGCTGGATTGGAATGGTGATATGCAAAGGAATACAGTGCAAAAATATGTTGGATAGTTAGAAGTGGATCAAACAACTGCATTAAATGCGAAGTTAGATGCTTTAGCGAATCACATTACCACACAGTTCGAGAATCTATCAATCGGGCAGCAATAAGCACAAGTAAATGCGGTAAACCAACCTCAAGGATGGTGTGAGGTTTGCGGAAGTGGAGACCTTGTGGCTGAATATTGTGGATCAAATCCAGACTCTGCAAACTATCTGGGTAATGCACAAAGAGGAGGCAGCACAAAGAACTGCGGTAATACGTATAACTCGAGTTGGAGGAATCACCCCAATTTCTCATAGGGTGGAAATCAAAATCATCATCAAAACCAAGCGCAAGGGCAAAACCAATACCGATCACTAGGGAACGGGCCGCAATATCAACATCATAGAGAAGGTAATAATAAAGGTACGAAGCAAGGTGGAGTGACTAATGAGGAGCTATTTCAAAATCTGAGTACAGAGATAAATACAAAGGGGGATAAGATGGGAGAAGAGTTGAGAAACACCTAGTTGTCGCAGAAAAATATGGAAAGTCAGTATGCACAATTGGCTAATGCTATAAATTTGTGTCCAAATGGGGGTCTTCTGGGTGACATGGATCCAAGCCCAAAACAATTGAATGCGGTGAGTACAAGAAGTGGGTTACAATTAGAGGAGCTAGCCCCAAAGAAGAAAAGTCCTGAAATAGTGAGTGGAGAGAAGAAATCAGAGGAGGTGGTACAAAATTCAAATGTTGAGAAGGTTGTTCCTCAAGTAAAACCACCTCCTCATTTTCCACCAAAGTTCAAAAGGCAAAATGAGGATGAATGCTTCGATAAGTTTCTCTCTCTTCTCAAACAAGTGTACATTAATCTACCTTTGGTTGATGTTTTGCAGGGAATTCCTAAATATACCAAGTATGTGAAAGAGATAGTGGTGAACAAGAGGAGATTGACCGAGTACGAAACTGTGGCACTCACCGAAGAGTGCAGTTCCAGAATTCAGAATAGACTACCCAAAATGTTGAAAGATCCAGGTAGCTTCACGGTACAAATCACCATTGGTTAAAGTGATCATGCTCTGGGGCTATGTGATTTGGGTATTAGTATAAACCTCATGCCTACATCCTTGTACAAGAAACTTGGGTTGGATAGTCCAAAACCAACCACAATCATCCTCAAAGTTGCTGATCGATCTGTGGCGAGGCCAGAAGGAGTAGTAGAAGATGTGTTGGTACAAGTGGGGTCGCTGATCTTTCTTGTGGACTTTGTGGTCATAAATTTTGAGCCCAATTCTGAAGTTCAATTTATTTTGGGACGACCATTCTTGGCCATGGGGCAAGCATTGATTGATTTAGCAGCTGGGCAGTTGACCATGAGAGCTCATGATAAGGTGGAGGTGTTTGATGTCTATTGCACCTTGAAATTGCCTTCTGTCTATGAAGAGTTGTCAGCCCTTACAGGTTTTTATCTAGCCGTAGAATCACATTGTATGACTTCCAAAGACCCCTTGGAAAGAGTCTTGGTGGGACATGACATAGATGGAGATACAAAAGCTCAAGAACTAGCCACTTGTCTTAATGTGGTGCTAGTTAGAACACAAAAATGTGTAGTGGAACCATCAGAGCGAGTGTTGGGTCCTTCTTCAAAACCCTCGATTGAAGAGGCACCTAAACTGGAGCTAAAATCTCTTCCGGCACACTTAAGGTATGCATACTTGGGCAACAATGAAACTTTACATGTGATACTTTCTGCAGAACTATCTGAAGCACAGGTTTATGCGACATTGATGATTTTGAAGCGAAGGAAAAAAGCTATTGGGTGGCAGATGGCTGATATTCATGGGATTAGTGCGGCATTGTGTATGCACATAATCTACATGGAGGAAGACCATAAGTTTAGTGCACAACACCAACGTCGGCTAAATCCATTAATGAAGGAAGTAGTGAGAAAAGAAGTGATCAAGTGGTTAGATGCTGGAATTATGTACCCTATCTCCGATAGTGAATGGGCAAGTCCTTTGCAGTGTGCACCAATGAAAGGTGGGATAACGGTGGTGAAGAATGAAAAGAATGAGTTGATTCCCACAAGAACTGTGACCAGATGGAGGATCTACATAGATTACTGGAAGTTGAATGATACGACAAGGAAGGATCACTATCTTGTCCCTTTCATTGATCAAATGCTTCACTGCTTAGAGGGGCAGGATTAATATTGCTTTTTAGATGGGTATTCCGAATATAATCAGATCTTGATTGCACCTGAGGATTAAGAAAAGACCACTTTCACTTGTCCCTATGCCATTATGGATGATTTCTCTGTCTTTAGGAAGTCATTTGAGGTATGTCTGTGAAACCTTGATAAATTACTTGCTCATTGTGAAGATACCAACTTAGTGCTTAATTGGGAGAAATGTCACTTCTTGGTTCTAGAAGGCATAGTCTTGGGTCACAAAGTGTCAAAGTAGGGACTCGAGGTTGATAAAGCCAAGGTGGAGGTTATTGAAAAATTGCTCCCTCTGATTTCTGTCAAAGGGGTAAGAAGTTTCATTGGGCATGCTTGTTTTTACCAGAGATTCATCAAAGATTTTTCCAAAACTGCTAGGCCTATGTGCAGTATCTTGGACAAAGAGGTGAAATTCGAGTTCGATGAGATGTGTTTAAAAGAGTTTGAGATGCTGAAGCAGAACTTAATTAAAGCTCCAATCTTGATTGCTCTGAATTGGGAGCTCCCATTTGAACTCATGTGTGATGTAAGCGATTTGGCAGTAGGTGGAGTCTTGGGGAAAAGAAAAGACAAAGTGTTCCATTTAATCTATTATGCAAGAAAGACCCTTGATGCTGCTCAAGCTAATTACACACTGACTGAGAAGGAGATACTGGCTTCGGTGTTCACCTCCAACAAGTTCAGATCGTATTTGGTAGGTACCAAGGTTATTGTTTACACTGACCATGCAGCTATTAGGTACCTATTCAACAAGAAGGATGCCAAGCCAAGGCTATTAGGTGGATATTGCTTCTTCAAGAATTTGACCTAGAAATCAAACACCGGAAGGGCACTGAAAATCAAATAGCTAATCATTTGTCAAGGTTAGAAAACTTTTCTCATGTGCATGAAGGGGAGAAAATACGTGAAGAGTTTTCAGATGAGCAATTGATAGCATTTGACTTCTCCCAAGTTCCGCGGTATGCCGACATCGTGAATTTATTGGTGAGTGAAGTGTTCCCACCATGCGCAACAACCCAACAAAGAAAGAAGTTAATTCTTGATGTTAAATTCTATATATGGGATGAACCATTCTTGTTCAAACAAGGAGTGGACCATGTGGTGAGAAGATGCATTCCGGAAAATGAGGTCATGCAAGTGCTTGAGAGTTTTCATGCAAGTCCTTATGGAGGGTACCATGGAGGAGAACGCACGGCTCACAAGGTGTTGAAATCAAGTTTCTTTTGGCCCTCTCTTTTTAAAGATTCTATGGATTATGTAAAGGGTTGTGACCAATGCCAGAGGTTCGTTACTATATCGAGAAGACATGAGATGCCACTAAATAATATTCTTGAGGTGGAAATCTTTGATGCGTGGGGTATTGACTTCATGGGTCCCTTCCCACCATCGTGTGGAAACCAATATATTCTTGTGGCTATTGATTATGTGTCCAAATAGGTTGAGGTTGTAGCTCTTCCCACGAATGACTCAAAACTGGTGATTAAATTCATCAAGAAGCACATTTTCATGTGTTTTGGTACTCCAAGGGCGATCATAAGTGATGGAGGTAAGCACTTCATTAACCACCTAATGAAAAATCTTCTTTCTAAGTATGGTATACGGCATAAGGTAGCTACGGTTTATCACCCCAAACTAGTAGTCAAGTCGAAGTGTCAAATCATGAGGTGATGCAAATACTATAGAAAATGGTCAATGTGCAGCGCAAAGATTGGTCTGAGAAGCTTGATGATGCATAATGGGCGGATAGGACTGCATATAAAACACCAATAGAGACTTCTCCTTATCACATGGTGTTCGAAAAAGCATGTCATCTTCTGGTAGAGTTAGAGCACCAAGCATACTAGGCGATAAAGAAGTTAAATCTTAACCCTGAGCTAGCCGGTAGGAAGAGAATTGGTCAATTGCATGAACTTGAGGAGTTTAGGCTCCACGCTTATGAAAATGCTAAGATATACAGAGAGAAGACCAAGAGATGGCATGACAAGCATATAATCCCTCACACTTTCACTCCAGGCCAAAAGGTACTACTTTTTAACTCTAGATTTAGATTATTCCCTGGAAAAATAAGGTCTAAATGGAGTGGGCCCTTCGAAGTGGTGAGGATGACTCAACATGGTGTGTTAGAGCTTAAAGGCAAGAATGCCCCGTCGTTCTTGGTGAATGGGCAAAGGGTTAAACATTACTTTGATGAGGATACGGATCGAGATCAAGAAGTCCTTGAGCTCAATGATAAATGATCCAAGCTGAGTCGAGCCGCGACATTAAACCAGGCACTCCACGGGAGGCAACCCGTGAAAATATGTAATATTTAATTAGTTTGTGTATAAATTTGATTTTTATTTTTTAGTTTAGTTTGAGTTTTCTTGGATTTTAGTCAAAGTTGATTCATTTGTAATAGTTAGGAACTATAAACGAGAAAAATACAAAAAGAGGAGTCGTGCCACGATAAAAACAAAGGCGTTGGGTGGGAGGCAACCCAGCCACCATTAACGTAGTTTTGTTAATGCACATGACTTGAAGGGTGGACCATGCGAAAAAATAAAACGGTTGTGCAAGAAAAATGGTGAACGACCTCCGGTCAAGGCCGGGGGCAGGCCAGGCGTGCCGCGCTAGGCTCAAAAGTCAAGAGACTCATTTCAGGCACAGTGCAGGGGCGTCACCTCCCCATTGTGCCAGGCCAGCACCAAGGCAGCGATTCAGGCGCTACTCAGGCATATCGCGCCAGGCCTCAAAGTTCAGAGGCCCATTTTTGGCATACTGCAGGGGCAGTGCCCCCGAACGCGCCCAACCCCCCTTGCCCGAATTTTAAAAAAAAAATTGGTTGGACCCACTCAAAATTCACCCTTAAATATTTTACCTACCCAAAACCCAACTCACTTACACTCCTCCTTTCTCTCTCTACCCGACCCCTCTCCTCCAATTCTCTCAACTTCCCCAAATTTTTCTTCTTCTTCTCCACCAACTTTCTTCCCCAAATCTCCAATTCCTCCATTAAAGCTTCCCAAAACCTTCTTCCCATCACTTTTTGTCCATCCCCAACCACCAAGAACCACTATTTTCCAAAGAAAAATCAAAACCCACAAAAAACCCACCCCCCACAGCCTACCCGACCCAACCCCACCCTCACTCAATTTTTTTCTTTTTCTATTTTATTCTTCTTTGGTATGTTTAATGGCTACTAAAGGAAAGCAATTTGAGGTTAGTGCCGGAAGTAAGCGAAGTTGCAAGGATTCTACCACCGGAAATTCTAGTCAGGCACCTACCGGCTTGTCACAAAAAAAATTCAGTAAGCAAGCGGTAGTACACTATGGAGAGGAGTGGTATGATTGTCAAAAAAAAGTGAATTACTTGGATGATGAGCATGTCAATGAGGGGCGGTTGCGAGCTGAATTTCCTCGAATTCATGCCAAAGTTCACGCGTTGGGACTTCAGTACATCTTTATTGATCAAGGTGAGTGTAATTTATGACTTGTACGTGAATTTTATGCTAATTGGAATATGTACCATTTGAATCGTAGTCAGGGTGTTATTCGAGGCAATCGTGTGGGATTTTTGGTGGAAGCTTTAAAGGATTTTTTGGGGTCCCCTAACTATGACCATTCTGAGTTTCAAACAATGATAGAGCGACCCCCTTATCATGATATCCATCATACTTTTTGTGTGGTGACCTCTATTTCTAGGTTGGAAAGGACTAAAGATACGGGGTGACATTCAACTCTTCATTATGCCCACTTGAACCAAGAGGCACGGGTTTGGTTGAAAATTATGTCAAGTACTTTGTTGCCATGCAAGCATACGTCTGAAGTTACTAGGGAACGAGTCATACTTATCTACCGTCTTATGAAAGAGCTTCCAGTGAATATGGGTGCCATTTGCGCAAAAATATGCTAAAATTTTGAAGTAATTAGAGATGGCTCTTTTGTTACGGCAGCCTACTAACTAGGTACCTACGTGCATTCGAGATTAAGGAGGAGGTTCATGATATATGTCCACCCCGTGCCCCTCATTTGGTGTGCCATGTGGTTGATGTTACTAAAACTAAAGTGCACGATGTGTCCTATGGGCAAGTGTTATCTATTACGGATAGGCAAGCACAAGATGATAGTTGGATGAGATAAATGTAAGGGATGACCGAGCTTCAACTGCGGATTGGTGGCCGTCCGGTGACTGAGGATGAATTGGCAACATTGGCTGAGCGTTACCCTTTGACAGATAGCGCGTTGTATATGTGTCGTATGGGCCTGACATTCCAAGAGCCCATTGATGATGATGATGCCACTGCGGATGAGGAGGAGGGTTCTGAGGAGGATGAGTTGGAGGATGATGCTAATAATGGAGATGATGACACCGGTACTGATGATGGTGATACGACTGTAATAACTATGGATTTTGCCACGAATGTGGCGACTGTGGATTGAGAGCGCGAGACCTAGAGGCCAAACAGGGAGTTGTCTTTCACTCTTACTTTGTTTTTAATTGCGCACTGGGGACAGTGCAATCTTTATGTGTGGGGTGGGGGATGAACTCCCTTGTATATATTTTATCGCTTTATCCAGTTTTTTTATATTTTAGGTGGGTTCTTTGGCTTTTTTTTTCGGTTCTTTTCCTGAGGATAGTCCCATTGAACTGACTAGGACTAGTATTTTGTTTAATACTGTTGAGTCTTAGAGTCATCATAGAAGTGATAGTTCCCAATGATGGATGGATGACAACCGTCTTAAGGGAAAATTAGTCACTAGGAGTAGGAGATTGAGAAACCGACCCTTTGGTGCTTTGAAACCTTGTCTTAAAAGTTAGCCAGACGTCATGGGTAGTCACACGTGTATGCAACTTGAAATGAAGTGGTAACCTTGAAATAAACATAGGCTCTTTGTTTTGACTCTAAATAAACGAAGTTGGGCTTAATTGTGCGAAAACACCATAATGTGAGCTATATAAGCATGCTAAATTAATTATGTCGTAATGTATGTCGTGATGCCATGTGTGGTGCGCAATTGCTTAGTTCTTGCATTGAATGACATCTAGAACTTTCCCCGTGTGTGCTTAATAAGTAACTTGTATGAATTATGGAACATGATTGAGGCGTTTCTTTGAATAGCCAATTCTCACTCTTTTGTATACTTCCAAACGAATGATCCTTAGTTAATCCCCTTTGATCCTTTTAGCCTCTATTTTTTTTATTAAACCACATATTGAGTGTCACGACCCAAGCCTAGGGCCTAGATGTGACCGGCGAATGGGGAACCCGAAGGAACCCCAAACAAGCCTCATAGCGTATCATTACACATCCTTGATCGCGGAAGCAATTAAATGACCATAAGCGATAAGCATAATCAAGGGGAAATCGGGACTAAGGGAGCAAGAAAGAAAAAAAAGAAATGATACATAAATACCATAGATGAGTCAAGCTCAAGCATAATACACAACTTGTCCAACACCACCTCTAAACATGAGTACTTAGCGGGGGCCAAGACAAACTACCGGGCTCACCCTCATAGTCAAAACATAACTAGAAAGGAAAAGTTCTATACATAGCAAAAGATCATGAGCAACGTCCCCGAAATGGAGGACTCACCAATAACCACTATAGAAAATCGTACTAGCCACGCGGAGGAGGATGGTCAAGCGGTGCTCCGGTCCCTACATGGTGACATCATGTAGGCATTGAGTATGCGTTAGTACATTTGAATGTACTAAGTATATGGGATGCAATGCAATGCTACATTAGATGGACATCATAGGAAAAAAATGCGTAATCATACCCGATAAATAGCATATTAATGAAATGATATGTATAATGATGCTTACATAAAAATCATATTTAGTGGGACGTAGTACATGTGTGGCGAGTGACCATCAATATAGTATTTCCAAGGCCTACCACCCCTTTGGAGAGGCGAAAGAGGTACAAACCCCTCAATATGGTTACATGGGCCTACCACCCCCCGAGCTAGGGACCAAGGTACAAACCCCTCGATATGGTTATACGGGCCTACTACCCCCCGTACTAGGCAACCAAAGGTACCAACCCCTCGATACGGTTATACGGGCCTACTACCCCCCGTACTAGGCTTGGTCGACTCACAACACTTATTTAGAGAAAATCATATACATGTGTCCATTTCATCATCATTCAGTAATTACATAACCATCCGACTCATAGGACGTACCTTGGACCTTCCCTTTCCTAAGAATTCTATAAATGGGCATTTTATCAAACACAAGGTGGGCAATTGTTCATGTAAATGAAATCATGTATTTCAAGAATACTAAGTCCAACCAATTCCAAAATCCATATAAATCAGCCCACCAACAACATACATATATATATCAACCTTCATAATTTGATCATGGAAGCATGTAAACCATAAACATCACATAATAATTCCATTTCATGATAATATGCAAAATGGACCATAATAGGGTGTGTAGTAGTAATTCCATAATTCAAGAGTTCATAAATGATCATAAGGACCCATAAAACTTGAAGTAGAAATAGAGGATAAATGGTTGGACTTGTGGAAAGGAAGGTTTCCACAATCAAACCCACATACCTCAACTTTGGAGAATCCTTGATGAAGATTGGAATGGAGAATCGAAGCTTGAGATTGAGTCTTGAATCCGGAATTAGAGCTTGAGATGTTTGAATTTGGTTGAAGATCTTGGTGGAATTTTTGGAGAGGGCTTAGAGAGTGTTTTTGGAGTTAAGAAAAATGACTAAGTATGGGACATATCCCCTTTTTATAAAAAAAACGTCTCCAACCCGCCTAAAAAAATAGCTCACTGGAAATTGCAAATCTGCACAGACAGGTTTTACGAAAATGGTCATAACTCCCTCATCCTAACTCGGACTAAGGTGAAACCAAGTGCGTTGGAAAGCTAACTCAAAGAGCTTTAATTTAATAGTTTTCAGCCCTTCCAGTTCCTTGTGTGCTAAGAGATATGCCCCTTTAAAGTTGACCCTCCAAATCGCAATTTTTGCGATTTTCGAATTTTGATACGGTTGCTCTAAAATTCGGGTTAGACCCATTTCCCACTCAATTTGACCCACAAATAAGAATATGAAGTCGAATTTCCGAAATCATGCACGGATTTTGAGATGTTTCCCGAAGCAAACAATTTCGGGCATTTTTGGGTCCGTTTCAAATATCTCCCCCTTGGGAACATTCGTCCCGAATTGTTAAAGAAACGTACATGAGAGACAGAACAAACATGGCAATTTCAGCCCACATAAGGATGCAACAATGCACTTACACCTTATTTCAAAACCTCAACATAGTTGTAAAACTACAATGAACTTGTCAACTTAAACATGAATGTATGCAATGACATGGGGGCTGAACTTAAGACCTGAGATTTTATAAAGGGCGTAGATCAATACCTTAGGCTCGAGTGGAGTGGAAAAGATAAAGATATCGCCTTTGCATGTCCGCTTCGGCCTCCCAAGTAGCACTTTCAACTTGTTGATTTCTCCAAAGGACTTTAATGGAAGCCACATCTTTGTTTCTCAACCTCTTCACTTGTCTATCTAAAATCTGAACCAGAACCTCTTCATAGGTCAAATTATCTTCAACAACACCCACAACATCAAGAGACACAATGGCATTCGGATCACCCACACACTTCCTCAACATAGACACATGAAATACCGGATGAACCAAATCCATCTCGCTAGGCAATTATAATTCTCCTCATCACCTTATAAGGACCCACGTATCTTGGGCTCAACTTGCCCTTCTTACGAAAACGAACCACACCCTTCATGGGTGTCACCTTCAAATAAACCCAATCACCAACTCGGAATTCAAGAGCCCTTCTCCTCACATCGGCATAGGACTTTTGGCGACTTGGGGCCATCTTCAACCTTTCTCTAATCATCCTAACCTTCTCAAGAGCCTCCATAACTAGGTCTGGTCCTAACAAGGCCACCTCACCAACCTCAAACCACCCAACCGGTGATCTACAACGCCTCCCATAGAGAGCCTCAAAAGGAGCCATACCGATGCTAGAATGATAGCTAGTGTTATAGGCAAACTCAATCAATGGAAGATGATCATCCCAACTACCCTTAAGCTCCAATACACAAGCCCTAAGCATATCCTCAAGTGTTTGGATAGTCCTTTCGGCTTGTCCATCCGTTTGCGGGTGAAAGGCCGTAGTAAGCTTAACTCTCGTACCTAGACCCCTTTGAAAAGACTTCCCAAAGTGTGAAGTAAATTGAGTACCACGGTCCGATATGATGGATAGAGGAATCCCATGCAACCTTACCAAGTCATGGCGACATATATTAACCTTGCATATCTCCGCCGCCATATGTTGATCTTTACGGTAGAAAATGAGCCGATTTTGTCATCCCTATCAACCA